>JAUESO010000541.1:0-168749 GCA_030914385.1 Drosophila antonietae | reverse complement strand
CAAGATCTTTGACGGTGAAAATGCGTAGTAAGGAATATTATAATTTTATAGTCGATAATGTTTTTTTTTTTTTTTTTTTTTTTTTTTTTTTTTTTTTTTTTTTTTTTTTTTATTTCATTTATTGCAGCTTTTGTCCTTGACTCTATAGCGCATGCTTAAATTTACCTTAACTAAGGAGATGGCTTAATTCCGAAATTTTCTATATTCTATATATATATTCTATTATATTCTACTTCATTTATATCACGATATCTAGGGGAATGGCATCTTCTTAGTCTTCTGATGGTTGTGTTGACGTGTAGGTTTGCGCTAGTTGGTTGGGTGGACGGATAGTCTATATCCGCGTACCTAGAGCTGTGTCGGCCAATGAGCTCTGCTATAGTCCGGCATCTTGAGATCTGTATGGAGTGTTTTCGTTTCCTCAACGAACCATTCGGCTCCGTCCATTTTCTGAGTGCTTTGTTTTGTAAAATTTGTATTCTTTTAATGTGCGTTTGCGCAGCAGATCCCCATAAAGGTATAGCGTATGTGAATACTGGTGCCACAATCGCGTTATAAATTTTCTTTTTGCTGTAGAGCGTTAGTTTACTGTCGCTCCTTAGCATCCAGTTAAGTTTTTTCAGTTTGAACTGGCACCTCTTCACCGTCTGGCTTATGTGAGCACCGTACGTTAGTCTCTTATCCAGTATGACTCCTAGATATTTTACTTTATTTTCCCTCGGTATAGTATCTCCAAGCAATACGTCTGGACAGTCGCCTTTTCTTAATGTGAAAGTGACATGCATTGATTTTTGTGTGTTCACTGCGATGCTCCAGCGTTTGTGCCATCTATTCAGTTCTTGCAGATATGTTTGCATCTTGATTGAGGCAACTTGTGGCGACTTATTCCGACTGAGAATGGCGGTATCATCAGCATACGTGGCGATTAGCATACCATTATTGGGTGGAGGCAGTGGCATATCAGCGGTGAATAGAGTGTATAATATAGGGCCAAGAACACTGCCTGAAGTTGCTTGTCCTTTTGTTACTTGATAGTTTCGTTCTGCTAGGTATGAAGCCAACATCTTAAAGGAGGAGCTGGGTAGAGCGTCTTTTATCTTCTTTAACAGGCCCAGATGCCAAACCCGGTCAAATGCCTGCTTGATATCTATAAATACTGCAGAGCAGTATTCCTTTCCTTCAAACGCGCCCAATATGTGTTGAACCACTCGGTGTACTTGCTCTGGCGTGCCATGCTGTCTCCTAAAGCCAAATTGGTGATCTGGTATACTGTTTCTCTCACTCAGCTCTTTCAGTACTCTACGCATAAATATTCTTTCGAATATTTTGGAGAGCACCGGTAGTAAGCTGATTGGTCTATAGGAAGTAATTTCCGTTTCGGGTTTGCCAGGTTTCGGAATCATGACTATTTCAGCACATTTCCAGCAAGTTGGAAAGTGTTGAGTGCGAAGTATGGCGTTGCACAGCACTACGAAGTAGTCAATTGTTGAGTTTGGCAGAGCCCTAATTACTTTGCCATCTATACGGTCGTGTCCCGGCGCTTTTTTAATTTTCACCTCATTTATAAGGGAGAGGACTTCTGCCTTTGTGCATGGGCTCGATTGCAAGGGATTCTGCGATAGGCGAGCTCACTATTGCTCGCATGTCTTCTAGTTCTGCTGGTGCAGTTGTTATCACTGTCGTGAATTGCTCCTCTAGGTGGTCAGCAAATGCCTCAGCTTGAGCTTCGTCTCCCATTAGCCAGACTCCAGTAGCATTGCGAATAGGATGACGACGTAGTGGCTGTCTTTTTATGTTGCGCGTATATCGCCAAAGCTGAAATTCTGCGCCGGCTGCATCCGCACGCTCTAGCGCCTCACCAATTTGCCTATTTTGCAACTGAGCCAGGACTTCTTTGAGCTGTCTGGTGGCTTCGTTATATCTTCTCTTATTGTTTTCTGTCCGTGATCGGATCCATCGGCTCCTTGTCCATCTTTTATACTCAAGAAGACTTTGAGCATGCGGGGAGAGGGCTATATTGTAAGGAGAAGGACTTTGTGTTGCTCGAGAGGGTGGTGCGGCTAAGCACGCTGCTTCTTTTATCGCGTCTTGCAGTTTAGTTGCTGCGTATTCCACATCTTCAGCAGTGCGTAGCTCAATTTCTGGGTCCAGTGACGATTGCAGGGCAAGCTTAAATTTTGTCAGATCCGATCCTACAGGCAGTAGCCGTTGTCTGGTTGGAAAGAGCTGTGGCTGCGCATGAAGTGTAACAACTAGCGGCAGATGGTCAGATGACAACTCTAGGTGGTCTTTCTATGCCAAGTTGTCGGTCGCAAAGGCCTTTGTAAATTGCGAAGTCAATTGCTGACGGACATTGCCCGTTTATTGGGTTGCGTGTAGGGCCTCCAGTAGCCAGGATGGAATATTGACACCTTTGAATTGCATCAAATATTACCTCTCCGCGTTGGTTTGACCTACTGCTTCCCCAAAATGGGTGCCATCCGTTCCAGTCTCCTCCAATTAGGATTTTGTTTCTGCTTCGGCTTAGGAGCTGAGTTATGTCCTGCGTGTGAAGATCGCTGTTTGGTGGGCAATAGATCGACGCAATTTCTACTTCTCCAATTGATGTTGGAATGGTAACAGCTGAGCACTGCAGTGTTGCGTTGGCATAAGGAAGTAGAGGTGTATGTGTCAGTGTTGACCGAACCACCGAAGCTGTTTGTTCCTCCGCCATGGGCCTGATAGTGCTCATACCCTTGAATTTTAAGTGTCGGACATTCACGACTTTCTGCAATGAGCATTACATCTATGTTTCTTTGTAGGAGAAAAACTGCTAATTCCTGCGCTTTATTACGCAGGCCATTAGCGTTCCAAATTCCTATACGTAAGGCCATTATTTGGAGCTGAGCTTGGTGATTAGAGCCATCAGGCTGGTCATCATTGTTGCTTGTTGGGCTTGCACCTCTCGCATTGCTCTGAGCTCTTCATGTATGGCTTCAAATTGTCGCTGCTGCTGTTGTAGAATCTGCATAAATCCCGCATCGGACTTGTAAGGGTCAGCTTGGGATTTTACTCCTCTAACTGCTTGGGCGTATGATATTCCGTGCGCTGGCTCAGTAGCGTTCATGCTCACGAACTGTGGCTGTGCTGCTTCGAAGCGGCGCGGTGCAGCGTTTAAGCCTTTTGCTGGGTTGTGTCTTTGTACTGGAGCCTGCAATTTTAATAACCTCTTGTACGTAAGGCAACCTTTATAGCTGGCCGGGTGTTGCTCTTCGCAGTGGACACAAATTGGAGGTTGGTCTTTTGGTCTAGTGCAGTGTTTGGAGTCGTGATCCTCTGCGCATTTCACACACCTGGGTGTTTTTTTTGGCAGTATCTCTGCGTGTGCCCAAATTCTTGACAGCGATAGCATTGCGTTAAGTCGTTGAACTTGCGTGGAAGTTCAACCGTGCATCGCTGTCTGCAAATAACCCGCAAATCTAAAATTTGCTTGTTGTTTGGTGCCTGGATCACATCGACAAAGAATATATTTAACGGCGACTTGTCGATGCGGCTAACAGGGTTGTGCACATTTTTAACTGTGTGCCCTTTATTTTCGAGATCTTCTTTAATGCATTGTGCATCTGTGCTGTGATGAAGACCTTTAAAGCAAACTCGGTAAGGCTTATCCTCCTTTAACTGGTAGCAGTGGAACTCCAGTCCTTGCTCTGTGAAGTGCTTCACGACGGCGCGATAATCTTCGCTGTTTCGCGTAAGTACGCCAAGGTCGTTTCGCTTTGCCTTTATATCGTACGAGTTTTTGCTGATGCATTGCTCGATTAGCAAGTGGAAGTTAGCCACCGAGTTGATGTTAGGACACCAAATAGGGGGCGGGCGTGGCGTAGGTTTCTCCATTGGTACTGTATCGTCCATTGAAATTTCTTCGATTTCTTCAGTATCGTCATCCGCTTGTAGGAGGGCAAAACGATTTTGAGACATAGCTTCAGCTGCCGCAGTGCTTGTGGTTGATCTTCCAGCATCTTCTTTTTGGTGACCTTTGGAGAAGTACCTGCTAGTTTCCGTTTTGTATTTACGTTCCTCGGAGTTTGCACTGTTGTTACATCCAATTTGGCTGTTGCGTTCATTTTCTGGGCCATGACCAGCTTAAATTGCTCTTGCAAGTTTGCTGACGCTTTTATAGGGGCAGCGGCGAGATCTGCGCTTGCAGTGTTGGACTTAGCTGTCTGGGATGCCATTCTTTTAGCAATAGTCGCATCAAATCTTGCTTGTATATTTGCTTGCAGGTTTGGGGACGTAGAAGTTTGATTGTTGCTATTGTTAGGCATCATTTATTTAAGTGCAGTCACACACAATTGAGAGTTTGGTACGGCCTAAAAGTATGCCTTTTACCAATAATATTGACAGCCCAAAAGTAGGCTGCAGGTTTTTTTTGGTTTTTTGTTTTTGTTTTGGCAAAACAAAACACACGCGCACGTGAGCTGGCGAAAATTTTGTTTTTCACTATAGTGTTGTCGTTATTCAACACTATGGCAGGCACACACGTGTTCAGAGGAAACAAACTTTAATTGAAGTAGTTTGAGTGATTTGAACAGAAACAATTAATCAAACCATATATCGGTGGTGTACTGATATTACAGTGTCTCGGCCAAGACAAGGTGACCGTGAAAAAGAGAAATTGGACAGAAACCTTGGTGATTCAAAAACATTTGTGAAGTGGGGCTCCGGCCGGCCGCCACAATTAAATCAGCTGACTGTCCCAGCTGCACTAAACAGTTGAGCAAGTTACAAGAACGCTCAAACTAACTGGTGCGTGTCCACGATAACAGTTGGTGTAGTATACTTTTAGGGCTATACGAAACTAACACCATAAAACAACATAAAAAACAATTATAACAATGGATGAGAATATTATCTCAGACTCTCGGCTTAGTAATAAGTCAATTGATCACGAGAAAATGCTCTTAATAGCAGGAAAACTACCTTCAGCGATTCGGTCTGAGTGTCGCTCAGAAATCCAACGATCATCACACACCACTAACCAAAGCAACTGCACAACAACAACAACAGTAACATTTACCAGTACCTCCAGCATCACCAATTATACAATGGCAACTACTACAATAAGTAGTACCTGCCCTACAATAAGTACAAATAACCCTATAGCAAAAAATTCTAGCGCTGTCGAAAGATTGTTGAACGCACAAAATCGGCGGTCAAGTAAAAGGAAAAATGACAAGCCTATGTCACCTAATTCCAAGTCCAAACGAAAGAGTGATGCTCAAACTCTGCATGATCTCCCAACTACAAGCCGACAAGCAAATTCCAACAATAGATTTTCCACTCTCGACATGGACATCTCTAGCGATGAAGAGGAAGAGGTAGATAACACAAATGAACATCATCACACACTAAATACTCAGCCAGAAGTATCCCCCAGTGATAAGCAGGATAAGAGACCTACAAAACCACCTCAAATTGTTCTCAATATAAGCAACTTAAATGACCTTTTTGAGCTTATAAGTGAAGTGACAAACCTGAATAACATTATTGTCAAAACTAATCAAGGAGAAACGGTAAGAATCTTCCCTAACGATAGTGACACCTACAGAGCTATTGTGGATCGATTGGAAGAAACTGGAATAGAATTCCACACATATCAAATGCAGTCAGAAAAGCCGCACAGAATAGTTGTAAGAGATCTACACAACAGTACTCTAAATAAAGATATCATTGCCGATTTTAAAAGGCTGGGATACAAAGTTCTTCATATCCATAATCCAAATTCAAGGACAAATAAAGACGAAAAACTTAATATTTTTTTCATTAATATTAAGCCTTGTAAAAATATTAATGACATTTACCAAGTTAAGACTCTTTGCCGCCAAAAAATCAGAATCGAAAGAATGCGAAAAACTAGTGAAATTGCACAATGTCGTCGATGCCAGGATTATGGACACACTGCCAAATACTGCCGCCGACAGCCCAATTGTGCCCGGTGTGGGGAAAACCATCAAACAATACAATGCATACGTCCTCCAGATGCTCAGCCGAAATGCATACACTGCTCTGGCAGCCACATGGCCAGCTATAAAGGATGCGAATGGTATCAAGAATTTCTTCGCCGATCTATGGGACCTACTAGGAGGGAAAATAATTCAAATAGACCAAGACACGTGCCTTCGAATGCACAGAATCACGCTTTCTCTACCACACTGGCTACAGCGCATCAGCAATTTCCTATCTTGAGATCTGAACGTAAACAAAAGGTTATCAGACAGACAACACAACAACAGCCGCAACTAACTCAGCATCAGCCATCGTTAGGCATCGGAAGCAATACAGAAGTCTCTTATGCTGCAATAGCAAAAAGAAATGCTTTAACAACACATCAAATTCCTCAGCAACAAGGTTTGAATAATCTGCAACATAGCCCTTATGAATTCCAGGCAGTATTGCAACAACAGCAGGAACAGTTTCAGCAGTGGCAACAGCAGCTCTATCAACAACAACAACAGCAGTTTCTTGTGTGGTTGCAGCAGCAGCAACAAGAACAGCAGCAACAAGAACAGCAGCAACATAACAAGCAAGTAAACCAACGTATTGATAAGCTTGAGAGAATAGTACTTGATTTGACAAACATAATTAAGGATTGGGCTGGAGATAGACCAAATCTTCAGTTTGAAGCTAACGTTGCAGGTTCGCAATGAATCCACTAAAGGTTCTTATCTGGAATGCTAACGGCATTTTATCAAAATCAAAAGAAGTTGAGCTCTTCGTACACAACAACAGCGTCGATATTCTTCTTCTGACGGAGATCAGGATGAAGCGTGGAGAGACTATAAAAATATATGGGTATGCATGCTACCCAGCCTTCAGACCATCACGTAATAATAACAGCGTTGGCGGAGCGGCGGTATTGGTGAGGACCACTCTTCGCCACTTCCCTCAAAGAGTTATTGAGACTCGTAACATACAAATGGCATCAGTAAAAGTAGCTACGGCCCTGGGAGATGTGGAGTTCAGCGCCATATACTGCCCTCCAAGAGTCAGGATTGAGGAAAGCCACTTCATCAACACACTCCGCGCATGCGGTCAAAGGTATTTAGTTGGTGGTGACTGGAATGCCCGTCATTGGTTGTGGGGTGACACCTACAACTCACCGAGGGGACGCGAGCTAGCAGAAGCCATCTCAGTTACTGGCTCTAGGATCCTTGCTACTGGATCACCAACCAGGTACCCATATGTGCCTCACCACACACCCTCTTGTATAGACTTTGCCTTGTACCATGGAATAGCGGATTCTCGAGCAACCATAACCCAGAGCTGGGATCTAGACTCTGATCATCTGGCCCTTGTCATTAGTATTGACACAGAAGGCATAATTGCTAACACACGCCGTCCTCTAATCACCAAGCACACGGACCTGCTTGTCTTTAGGCAACACTTGGAGAGCTCAATTCAGCTGAACACCACGCTAAGCTCTGGTGAAGACATTGAGATGGCTGTCGATAGCTTCACTGACAGCATTTATTCGGCTGCTGCTGCCTCAACACCTTCTGAAATCCAGATAGGAACCACCTATGGAATTCGACTAACAAGAGAAGCCAGGGAGCTTCTGACTCAGAAAAGAAGGCTCCGAAGACGCGCAATCAGATCGCAGGACCCATGGGACCGAATATTATGGAACCGGGCAGCTAGGCAACTACGAAATGTATTAAAGGAACTTAGAAGTAACTTCTTTGAGCAGAAACTGGCTTCCTATGATTATACAGTTGATGCTGGGTACTCGCTATGGAAGTGTACTAAATCACTTAAGAGTCAACCGTTCAGACAGGTACCAATCCGATGTCCTAGCGGTGACCTCGCCAAAAACGAAGAAGAACAAGCTAACTCATTTGCGAATCATTTAGAGACTAGGTTTAATCATTACGAATTTGCCACTGATGACCAGATCCAAGAAACTACTGATAGTCTGCAGATACCTCTTCAAATGTCCTTACCTATTAAGGCAGTTAGGGCTGAGGAAATTGCTGAAGTCATAAAGTCCATGCCGATGAAGAAAGCACCTGGTTATGACAGAGTGTGCAATGCAACTCTAAAAGCCCTACCTACTCGGGCGATCAGGGGTGCAGTCCTTCCCTAAACAGTGGAAAATGCCAACTATAATAATGATCCACAAGCCTGGAAAACCAGAGGATGACCCTGAGTCGTACCGGCCAATAAGTCTCTTGTCGTCATTGTCAAAAGTATGGGAGAAACTTATAGCCAATCGACTTGGTTGTATAATCAGGGAATGTCGCATATTACCGGAACACCAATTTGGCTTTCGGGAGGGACATGGAACGGTGGAGCAGGTTCACAGACTAGCGAAACACATTCTACAGGCATTTGACGATCTGGAATACTGCAATGCGGTATTTGTTGACATGCAGCAGGCATTCGATAGAGTCTGGCATATGGGGCTTCTCTGCAAAATTAAACAGCTCTTCCCAGCACCATATTTCGGGGTCTTACGATCGTACCTGGAAGACAGAAAATTTATGGTTAGAGTCAGGAGCATTTACTCGACTCCTTGCCAGATGAGAGCTGGAGTTCCACAGGGTAGCGTATTAGGGCCGCTGCTTTACTCAATATACACTGCAGATTTACCTTCCCCTAGCGAAGACCACATGGAGACTCCCAGCAAAGCTCTACTTGCTACATACGCAGACGACATCGCAGTGCTTTACAGCTCCAAATGTCGCATCGAAGCTGCTATTGGAGTTGAAAACTACCTAAAGGCACTGGCTGATTGGTGCAAAAGGTGGAACTTAAAAATAAATCCATGGAAGACCACCAACCCATGTTTTACACTAAAAACACTCATCAACCACACTCCGCCTATACAAATAGACGGAGGAATATTGGACCAACCATCACAGGCAAAGTACCTTGGCATCACTCTGGACAAGCGTTTAACATTTGGTCCTCACATTAAAGCTGCGACCAGGAGATGTGGGCAACGCATGCAACAGCTGCGGTGGCTGATCAACAGAAGAAGCACCATGTCACTAAGAGTGAAGAGAGCAGTCTACGTCCACTGTGTGGCTCCGATTTGGCTCTATGGTGTGCAGATTTGGGGTATAGCTGCAAAAAGCAACTATAAGCGCATACAGGTACTTCAAAACCGAGCTATGCGGCAAATTACGAACTGCCCCTGGTATGTACGCGGCTCTACCCTGCACCGTGATCTAAATCTACACACAGTAGAAGAACAGATCGCAAGACACACGAGCAGATATAGTGACAGACTGGTCAGGCACCGTAGCAGATTAGCGAGACAACTGCTCCCTATGAGACCACTAAGGCGACTAAAACGCTTGGGATTTGCCAAAAATATTAATTAATACACATTAGTATAATTAAGTTAAAAATTATTTAAATAGTTATAAGTCCTTCTGTATACAACAAAAGGTTAGGTTATTATTTTAGTATATAAATGTGCTGTTAAGATACTACAATTGTAATGTATGGGTTCAACACTTAAATTAAAAAAAAAAAAAAAAAAAAAAACTATAGTGTTTTCTTCTGATTGATTTATTGTACACTATGAAGGTACGATGAGCGGGCACCCACGCACAAATTGTCTGTCCCGTTTCCAGATATTCTGGTGACGGCGTTCGGGTAAATATTTATTTTTTGCGGGAGCACTAGAAAAACGCGACTGCACACGGAACAGCTGACCTCTCGGAGAGTCGATAATGTGTGGAACAGTACGACGTGGTCATTGTCATACCCTTCGAGCAATTTAAATGTAGTTGATTAACTTCACTCCAAATTTGAAATGCATTGAGGTCATCTTGAAGACGTACATTAGAATATGAAAGGCAAAGTTATACATCATCTGCATACATAAGTATCGTACAAATAAGAAAGCTGTAGTCGAGACTGCTCGACTACGAAATCCCCTGAGTTCGAACGAATAACATTCCAAGAATGCTTCGTTTCGAGTCTCCACGCGTAACAAGCTATACATGCAAAAACACGAGAACACGGTGATCTACGCTTGTACGCCTGTATGTGTGTAAGCAATGCAGGCGGCTTGCTGTCTCGCTGCCCCTGTTGCTGGGCCGCGTGGGTTTTGCTACCATAACTTCTTCAATTAATAATTCTGTTTCTAGACGGACAATCGTATTCAACTGCTCAGATTATGATCTTGACATTAATATCTATAAGCCAAACAAAACTGTATGTCTCTAGTATTTGAAATACATTTTTATTTTTTTTTTTTTTTTTTAACCGAAATTGTAATAAATTATTATCTATATATGTATATGCAGAAGACTTGGACACTCTAACCATTTCTTCGTGACGCGATCCCATTGGTTCCCTACTGAACGAAGAATTAAGTAAACGATTTTGGGTAATTTAAGTAAAAGAAAGCAGAAAATGATTTGTGAATAAGAAATTTATAATAAATAAAACATTAAACATAATACATGTACTTTTTTGTTATTAGTGGAAAACATGTCTACATAACAGATGCATATTTTTTTGCATAAAAGGGTCAATTTCAGCTGCATATCTAGGCATTTCTTTAAAAGGGATATATGTAAGTTAAACAAGTAAGAAAGCTGTAGTCGAGACTGCTCGACTACGAAATCCCCTGAGCCCTTCTACGAACAAATAATATTCCAAGAATTATTCGATTCGTTTCTGCACGCCTAAGAAACTATACATGCAAAAACACGAGCACACACACGCTTGTAAGCATGTATGTGTGTGAGCAATGCAGGCGGCTTGCTGTCTCGCTGCCTTTGTTGCTGCGCCACATGGGTTTTGCTGACAAAACTTTATAGACTAATAATTCTGTTTCTAGATGGACAATCGTATTGATATGCTCAGATTAAGATTATGATATTCATATCTATATGCCAAACCAAACTGCATGTCTCTAGTATTTGAAATGCATTTTTTACACATTTGGGGGTGTGGGGGCGAATTGGGGACCGGAATCCAAAATCTGACAAAAACCGAAATTGTATTAAATTGGTATCTATATATATGCAGAAGACTTGGAGACTCTAACTCTAAAGATGAATTAGCTAGAATTTTATAACTGGTTCCCGATAATTTCGTTTATCGATAACTTTGCAAATATACGAGTTATCGAATTTCTGAAATAAACTCGTACTGCGCGTGCAATATACGGACCTAACACAAAAAGAATGAACTCTCTAGCTTTTGTATCTTCGGAAATCGACGCGTTCATACATACGGACGGACGGACGGACGGACGGACATGGCTATATCAACTTTTCTCGTCACCCTGATCAAGAATATATATACTTTATGAGGTCTGCCACGCCTCCTTCTGCCTGTTACATACATTTAACAAAACCATTATACCCTGATTTCCCATTTTCAATGGGCTCAGGGTATAAAAACGATTTGTTTAATTTTCTTTGTCGCAGCGAAGCGACTTATGACTAACTGACTCTATTACAATATTAGGTGGCTTAATATCGACTACAGCGGATGCGCCAGCGGTTGCGCGTGTTGTTTTCGCAACCACAATTCTTAAGAATTGTTTTGCTGCTTGGAGCGGATGCATTGTAGACCGTAGGTCAGCATTTTTGGCGCAGCGTGTGCAACAGGGCATTGAACTGCTTTTGACTTCGCTCACGTTAACTCTTCCACCCTCAATTTGACAGTTGTCCTCAAGTGTCAGAAAAATGGGATGTTGCTGATCTGAAGATTTGGAAGATGTTCTGCAGTGCTGGTGATTGGGTGATTGTCGGTGTTTGGAATTTCGGAAGCGATTTGTAAGATCACTTCTTTCTTATTAGCTCGCCTTTTTGCGACTAACATCATTATTATTGCAAAACCTACCAGCAATGCTAGTAAACCAATGCTATTAGTAGCGGAGTGAGTCTGTAACAGATTTAGGTGCTTGGTGTTGTTTATCTGAAGATTATCTAATGTTTTTAGACTGAGGACCCGCAAACGCTTGACCTCGAATACCGACATTTGTATAATCGGGTTTCTGGGGTTGATTTGTGTTTCTTCTGTGTTTGAGAATATTCGGTCATCGATCATGATGGAGCAGTTGTGGTATTTTATAAGTAAAGTGCCTTGGACAAATTGATTAGTGTCTTCCCACTTTATTCTGTCTTGGAAGTTGTTAAGCAGTATTGTGTCTTCTTGGATTTCTTCTAAGCCTTCGATGTGGTCTGCGTTGCTGTAGTCGCATCTTGCATCTTTTCCTAATATTAGTTTGGGTATACAATCATTTTCTCTTAAATCTATTACATCTTTTTGATTACAGATTTTAATATTATTATAGGTTTTACAGTTGTTTCTTAGTCCTAACAATGTGTCTTTATATTTGAAAATTTCTGTAAATTGTAAGTTTACAATTGTATTGTCTTTAATTATAGGTCTAATAATAATATTCTCGTAATTTATATTTTCCAGATAAGGAATTTTGACAACATATAAGATTATAGTATTATTGTGTAAGACGGATACGTCTGCTAATTCTAGCATCTCTTCTATTGTTAGGTCTATTTCAGCTTTATTTATTTGTTTTTGTATCAGATCTAGATCTTTATCATTCAAGAGGATGCTATGTTCAATTTTGCCTATTGTATGGCGTATTTTATGTTTGTTATTTCCTCCGTGATGAGGCGGGTTTGTATTTGTATGTTAGTATCTAAATTGTTAGTAGGGTATGAATGCTTTTGGATGGCGTTGGTTAGAATATTATTGATTTGAGTGAGATTGTTTATTCGTTGTTGAAATTGTCTGTTTATGATGGTTTGTTGGTTAGTTTTCTGAATGAGGTTATTTAGATTACCTTCTATAGCAACTAAATCATCGTGATCGGGAGAGCCGGCCACAAATTTCCAGGCTGTGCCTAGAGCATTTATGGATCTTGTGTGTCTAGTTTTATTTGGGTATAATAGAGAGTTCCACTTCAAAATGTAGAGTATTATGTAAATCAGACGACTTTAATTCTGTATCTATGTGATATGCAAGTTTGTTCAAGGCTTCCTTTAGTTGTAATACGTCTATCAGATGAATTATTCTGGTCGAGGAGCTAGTAATTTTACCTAATCCGTCATGAAGGGTGAGTATGTGACTATTTGTGTAATTAGTCATTTCCACTCGTGCCTGTTTTGGGATTACTCCCAGTATCCTGTAGAGAAAAGTCATTTTTATTACTTTTATGGACTATTTTTCCTTATTCTGTCTTTATGGTTGTGTCGTTGTCTTCTTTAACTATTTTTTATTTGTGCCTGGATGAAAGTTTAGATCCTAATCGTGTGTTGATTTTTACGTAAATCGTCTGTCCAGGTTTGTAGGTTTGTATGGGGTTTCTAGTTTGGTTATGATATTTGAGGTCTTTGATCTGTTGTTCTTTTAATTTTGTTATATTATTTTTTTGTGCCTGTTCGTATTGTTCAGGGTCTGCGGTAATTTTTCTGCCGAAGAAAATATCTAGTGGGCGTTGTTTAGTGACTGAATGTATGGAATTGTTGTACTCGTAAATAGCTCTTTGCAGGAGCTCTGTAAAGTTTCTATCTTTGCTTTCTCTTTTGAGACACCTCATTATTTCTGATAGTGTGGAGTGTAGTCGTCCTATCTGTCCGTTTACTGAACTCTTATATGGTGGTACTTTGAAAACCTGAATGTTGAGCTGATCTTTCATCATGAAAGAGATGGAAGCTGAATTAAGTGATTTTTCGTTATCTACTACTACAAATTTTGGTACTCCATAGTAGAAAAGTATTTCGTGTAATGGTTGTCTGATATCTTCTATAGCTTTGGATTTAATAATAATCTACCTTGCGCAAGTTTTGAAAATTTGTCTATTGCAGTGAGCACGAGGTGCTTTTCGGTAGAATAAATATCTACGTGAATAATGTGCCGGATACTCGGGTATCGGCGTTTCTTTTAAATTTGGGTTTGTTGGTCGTCTAGCGTATTTCTCTTCTTTGCAGACCCTACATTGTTTTACTATATTTGTGATCTTAGCTTTCATTCTTGGGAAGTAGTACTTTTCCGCAATCTGTTTTTGGTTTTCGTATGCGTTTCTGTGTGCTCTATTGTGTGTTTTTAATATTTCTTCCTCTTGATCCGAGTCTTTTTCTAAGTCTATGATTCTGTTCTGGGAAAATCGTATCTTGAAAGTATTGAAGTGAGCCGGGAAGATATTTTGTAGCTTGCCCATGATATCTTCGGATGTGAGAATTCCGTTTATGACGGATGGGTTCAAATATTTTTTTTAGTACGCTGATGAGGTCAGTTTCTGAGAATTGCTCTTTTGCAATGTAGTGTCTATGGAAGGTGGGGAACGGAATACTGAATTCGTACTTTTCTTTATTATAATGGTTTTATTAAATGTATGTAACAGGCAGAAGGAGGCGTGGCAGACCCCATAAAGTGTATATATTCTTGATCAGGGTGACGAGAAAAGTTGATATAGCCATGTCCGTCTGTCCGTCCGTCCGTCCGTCCGTCCGTCCGTATGTATGAACGCGTCGATTTCCGAAGATACAAAAGCTAGAGAGTTCATTCTTTTTGTGTTAGGTCCGTATATTGCACGCGCAGTACGAGTTTATTTCAGAAATTCGATAACTCGTATATTTGCAAAGTTATCGATAAACGAAATTATCGGGAACCAGCTATAAAATTCTAGCTAATTCATCTTTAGAGTTAGAGTCTCCAAGTCTTCTGCATATATATAGATACCAATTTAATACAATTTCGGTTTTTGTCAGATTTTGGATTCCGGTCCCCAATTCGCCCCACACCCCCAAATGTGTAAAAATGCATTTCAAATACTAGAGACATGCAGTTTGGTTTGGCATATAGAT
The DNA here is from genome assembly GCA_030914385.1 of Drosophila antonietae. Classification (NCBI taxonomy): domain Eukaryota; kingdom Metazoa; phylum Arthropoda; class Insecta; order Diptera; family Drosophilidae; genus Drosophila; species Drosophila antonietae. The sequence continues at coordinate 153,909 of JAUESO010000541.1, read as the reverse complement.
ATGAATATCATAATCTTTATCTGAACATATCAATACGATTGTCCATCTAGAAACAGAATTATTAGTCTGTAAAGTTTTGTCATCAAAACCCATGTGGCGCAGCAAGCAAGGCAGCGACAAAGCAAGACGCATTGCGGGCGCACATACATACATACATATGTATACATACATATGTATGTATGTATGTATGTATGTATGTATGTATGTATGTATGTATATGTGTGCAAGCGAAGATCAGCGTGTGGCTGCAATCGTACATACATACATACACACATATGTATTTGTGCATGTAAAGCTAATTGTAAAAGAGTTATGATTTCTAAAAAAAAACCTAAAATGTTAAATACAATATGTCATATGATCATATGCTGAACTCTCATTACATTCCATTATATATTTTAACAAGTAAGAAGGCTCTAGTCGAGACGGCTCGACTACGAAATCCCCTGAACCCTGCAAAAAGTGATACTCTTCTTCTTTACGCACTTATAAGCGCGCGCTCTGCTAACTGCGCAGTTGCTGCCGTGGCTTGGGGGTGGTTTGGGCTGAACTTTGGACGCTAAAACCTCCATTTCTAGATGGACGATCTTCATGAAATTTTTAGAATAGATTAAGAGTATCTAAATCTATCTATGAGCCAAATTGCAACTCTCTAGTATTTGAAATGCGTTTTTTTCAAATTGGGGGCGGAGGGGGCGTTGCATCTAAAATCTGAAAACTACAAAATCTGCGTATCCATAATATCTATATAAATATATAAAGTTGAAGTCTCTAGCTAAAACGGTGTAGAAGTAATACCCAAAAAACCTTTAAAATGGAAACGAATTTTCGATTTTTTATCGATAATTTGGAAACGGGGTGAGTTATCGAAAAAACAAAATAAACTCGTACTGCGTAACTAACATACGAGTGTGTGAAATTTCAGCTTTCTAGCTTTTGTAGTTTCCGAAATCTCGACGTTCATACGGACGGACGGACGGACGGACAGACGGACAGGGCTAGATCAACTTATTTTTTTATGCTGATCAAGAATATATATATTTATGGGGTCTGCGACGTCTCCTTCTCCCTGTTACATACATTTTCACAAAACCATTATACCCTGAATTCCCATTTTCAATGGGTTCAGGGTATACAAATTTTAAAACAATTAAAATAACAATGGGAATGCAAGCAACGTTGAGCAATGCAAATCAATTTTCGTATGCGTGTGCACATATACACACAAAAAATCTTGGGCCGTTTTCTATGTTGCTATGCGTGTATATTCTAAGAATCCCAATTGTTTTTGAATTGCGTTAGAATTGTCTTTGAATTGTATTTGTATTTTCAGCCACTGCTTTAGCTTTTTTTTCGTATATGGCGAATTTCATTCGTTTTCGCTACTCTGCCGTTTAAGTGAGGCGTGGTGTAGATGGCTAGGCAGATGCAACAAATGTTAGGGTGTCGCAGGTTCTAGTCTCGTCTAAGTCCTTCATAGTTTGCAGTTTGGTTTGGCATATAGATATGAATATCATAATCATAATCTGAGCATATCATTACGATTGTCCATCTAGAAACAGAATTATTAGTCTATAAAGTTTTGTCATCAAAACCCATGTGGCGCAGCAACAAAGGCAGCGAGACAGCAAGCCGCCTGCATTGCTCACACACATACATGCTTACAAGCGTGTGTGTGCTCGTGTTTTTGCATGTATAGTTTCTTAGGCGTGCAGAAACGAATCGAATAAATCTTGGATTATTATTCGTTCGAAGAAGGGCTCAGGGGATTTCGTAGTCGAGCAGTCTCGACTACAGCTTTCTTACTTGTTTTTTGTTATATTCGTTTACTAACAAGTTTATATTTATAACATTACATTGAGTTATGGTGGCTAGGAATAACGCACGATGCTTGCCGTAAAGCATTGCTTCGCAAGCATTTTGCACTATCTTAGACTGGGACAGCTCTTCTTCTTAAACGCTCGACTCTGCGGAGCTCCATCATGACCGTGGCCGCGAAGGTGCTTGTTAGATTCCAAGCTGCCTCCGATTCCAGCATGGTGTTGATGATATTGTCCGCTCTAATGGAGCGCCCCACTGCCTCTTCTAGACAACGCCTCTCCTCCTGGAAGCGTCCACACTCAAATAGAACGTGTTTGGCGTCTTCCACCAGACCTCGTCCGCACCAGGGACATTCGTCAGTTTCCTCGTGGCCAAAGCGCTTCAAATAGCTCCGAAAGCATCCATGTCCCGTGAGAATCTGCGAAAGATAAAAATTAACCTCACCGTATTTGCGGTTTAGCCAAGGTTCAAGCTCCGGGATGAGCGTGTGCGTCCATCGCCCTTTTGTTGGGCGATTCCACCTTATTTGCCATCGTGCTGTTCGCCCTGATAGCGTTGCGTCGTGCGGGCTCGTGTGTGTTCCGCTCCACGGCTTCGGCGACCAAGTCCTCCAGTGGCCCCATTCCAGCAATGACGAACGCTGCGTCATCGGAGAGCCAATGGAGCCAATGGTGTGCGCACCTGCTGGCAATTGCAAGCGCAGTACGCCGTCGTACATAATATTCCATAGGAGAGGCCTCAACACTGAACCTTGGGGGACTCCAGCTGACACTATATGATTTTGGGGACCCTCACTCGTATTGTATATGAATGTTCTTCCTCTGAAGTAGCTCTTCACTATCTCTTTTAGATATTTAGGGATATTATATTGTGACAGCGCATCCAGTATCATATCCTAACTAGCTGTGTTGAAGGCATTCTTTACGTCAAGAGTCGCAATGATGCAGTAATGCTTCGTCCCGTGCTTCCATCTGGTGCCTTGGATTGCGGAATATGCCAGGCCAACAACTTTATTTAACGCATCTGTTGTTGACCGGGCCTTCCGGAAACCAAATTGGTTAGTTGACAGGCCTCCAGCACTAGCATTAGCAGTCTCCAGTCTAGCGCAAATCAGTTTCTCGAACACCTGTATGAAGATGGCTCCTCAGATGGTTTGCCAGCCTTAGGTAGCAATACCTAGTTCTGGATTTTCCAGGTTGCGGGGAACGTCTCATGAATTAGACATTCCTTGTATAACTCCGCGAACGCGCTTGGGTGCAAGGCGAGGGCTAACTTTAGAGCACGATTTGGGACCCCGTCCGGCCCTGCAGATGAGTTACGTCTAAGACCTCTGAGAGCTACTAATATTTCCTCGTCCGTAACTAAATCAATGTGGGTGATCGTTGAGCCCTGCAACATGGTCTGAGGGGCATGAATGGAGCTTAATCTTTCTGGAAAGAGCGTTTCCACAATCGATTTAAGCTCCAAACGATCCATAGGCTGCACCTGATTACCTGCGTATAGTCTTTTGACAACTATCTTATATGCCCTGCCCCAAGGGTCATATTCGGCTGAGTAACACAACTCTAAGAAGCATTCTCTTTTACTTGCCCGAATGGCAATTCAAAATATTCAATTGTCTTCTAGCTGCCTGGTACGTTACTTGTTTTTCTACGTACGTGGACCTACCGCGGGCGCGTTGGTAGCTACTTCTCGCCTGATTGCATTTGCGTCGAATGTCACCTATTTGTTCATTCCACCAATACATAGGCGTTTGTTGTCGCATGAACTGCTTGCGGCGTAGCTTACATGCTATTGCAAGCATTCTGAATTTGGGCTACCATTTGGCATGCTCTGGCCTCAACATTGCCAGATGTGCCCAGCGACTGAATGACCTCTAAAAAGGCCAGGGGATTAAAAGTATCCAGCTGATACGATTCTCTCCACAAGTTTGGCGCCCTGGCGGTTTGCTCACCTATTGTGAATAGAAGTACAGAATGATCGCAGCCCGTATAGCTATCGCAATGACTCCATGTTGCTTCCCGAAGAAGGGATGAAGTGACAAAAGTTATGTCAATTACGGATCCGTATCCAGCCCTACTGAAGGTGAACTCGTGGCCAGTATTGAGCAGTGCAACATCTAATGTCGCGGCCTTTGGCATTTATTGTGTGGCTACCCCATTCTAACGCCCATGAATTGAAATCACCTGCTATAATAGCCTTCCGACCCACGGCAAGCTCGTCAATCAATCTCAATCTGGAGTGAGCTATCCTTCAACTCCACCCTAATTGCCCCTATTATCTCCTCTTTGCCCGCTAGCTCATCCAGATCGCGAATCTCGATGTGCGCCAATTCGGTAAGTGTTTTAACTACCGCTCGGTCGCCCAAGGCCTTACCTACAGCTTCTTGCACAGCCTCAGCGCTATGTTCGGCATCCTACTTTGTTACAGCTAAGTAGGAGGTAGTAGTAGGAAAGGACCCCCTTAGCTGCCTTCCTAATCCCCTGAACGTCTCCGCTCAGATGTTTTAGATTTGAGTCGCTCTTAGCTACGCGGAGCATGTCCGCATAGCTGCACCCTTCTTCGCCAGAAATCGCAATTCCGTCAGCTCTCGGCCTCTTTTGTAAAGGCTTGCGTCCCTTGACGACCGTCCAGCTATTCTTATTAGTCTGTGGGTCTGTCTGACTTGCATTCCTAGCGGCAGCACCTAGAGCTATTGGTTCTATTGGATTCGTTGCGCTTTTGTTGGGCCTCGGATTTTTTGAAGGAATTTTCCTCACTTCGGTGGCTACTACCTTTATCCGCTTGGGCGTATTTCTACCGGTTCGAGCACTAATGCTCGCTGTTTGAGCTTTCTCCATTACTATCTTGGGCGGCGTGGTCTACACCTCACAGTTTTTACCGGACAGACGCAAAACTGTTCAGCCGCCTTGTGAAGATTGTCCAGCTTAGCCAACTCCTCTCTCATTAGGGCATTTATATGCCGCTGACCTCTCTAGGGTAACTCCTATTTGAGCTAACGCTTCCTTTAAGGACATCGGTGCCTGGCAAACAGCCACTGGGGACTGATTCGGTGCTAACGGCAACGCCCTCAGTTGTTGCTGCGGTGACTCCAGCGAAGAGCAGCGTGCGAAAGCTTGCAGCTCATCCTCCATCATGGCATCCATACTAGCTCCGACTACCAAGGCGTGGAGCCTGTAGTGGGCAATGACTACTAAAATTTGAGTTTAGAGACCCCAGTAATTTAAAACTCAGCTTAGCTACGAGACAATAAGAGCCCGAAAGTATGCACTACTTTAGACTGCGTCTAAAAGTATGCAGTACTTTAGCGACTGCAACTTCACTGCAGAAGTTAGGTGGCTGTCTTTGCTAAAACGAAGCTACTCACTAAGGTTAGTCGAGGAACACACTCAGCTGTTCCGTGTGCAGACGCGTTTTTCTAGTGCTCCCGCAAAAATAAATATTTACCCGAACGCCGTCACCAGAATATCTGGAAACGGGACAGACAATTTGTGCGTGGGTGCCCGCGCATCATACCTTCATAGTGTACAATAAATCATAGAAGAAAATCACTATAGTGAAAAACAAATTTTTCGCCAGCGCACGTGCGCGTGTTTTGTTTTGGTTCTGCCAAAAAAAACCTGCAGCCTACTTTCAGGCTGTCAATATTTTTGGTAAAAGGCATACTTTTAGGCCGTACAAAATTTTCATCCACCGTGTGCGACTGCACTTAAATAAGCTATGAACAACGATAGCAACAAGCAAACTTCTGGGTCCCCAACCCTGCAAGCAAATATACAGGCAAGATTTGATGCAACTATGGCTAAAAGACCCAACACTGCAAGCGTAGATCTCGCCGCTGCCCCTGCAAAAACTTCAGCAAACCTGCAAGACCAATTTAAGCTGGTCATGCCCCAGAAAATGAACGCAACAGCCGCAACAGCAACAGATGTAACAACAGTGCAAACTCCGAGGAACGTTAATACTAAATGGAAACTCGTAGGTATCTCTGCAAAGATCACCAAAAAGAAGTTGCTGGAAGATCAACCTAGTACAAGCATTGCGGCAGCTAAAGCTATGTCTCAGAATCGTTTCGCCCTCCTACAAGCGGATGATATTGAAGAAGAAGAACCCAAGCCACGCCCGCCCCCTATTTGGTGTCCTAACATCAACTCGGTGGGTAATTTCCACTTGTTAATCGAGCAATGCATTAGCAAAAACTCGTACGAGATAAAGGCAAGGCGAAACGACCTTGGGGTACTTACGCGAAACAGCGAAGATTATCGCGCTGTCGTGAAGCACTTCACAGAGCAAGGACTGGAGTTCCATTGCTACCAGCTAAAGGAGGATAAGCCATATAGAGTTTGCCATAAAGGTCTTCATCACAGCACAGATGCACAATGCATTAAAGAAGATCTGGAGAATAAGGGGCACATATTTAAAAACGTGCACAACCCAGTTAGCCGCATCGACAAATCGCCGCTAAATATATTCTTTGTCGATGTGATCCAGGCACCAAACAACAAGCAAATTTTAGATTCTTTAGATTTTGTCAAGAATTTGGGCACACGCAGAGATACTGCCAAAAAAAACACCCAGGTGGGTGAAATGCGCAGAGGATCACGACTCCAAACACTGCACTCGACCAAAAGACTAACCTCCAATTTGTCTCCACAGCGAAGAACAACACCCGGCCAACTATAAAGCCTGCCTCACTTACAAGAAGTTATTAAAATTGCAGGCTCCAGTACAAAGACACAACCCGGCAAAAGGCTTTAACGCTGCACCGCGCCGCTTCGAAGCACCACAGCCACAGTTCATGAGCAACAATATGAACGCTACTGCGACACCAGCGAATGGAATATCATACGCCCAAGCAGCTAGAGGAGTAAAATCCCAAGCTGACCCTTACAAGCCCGATGCGGGACTTATGCAGATTCTGCAACAGCAGCAACAACAATTTGAAGCAATCCATGCAGAGCTCAGAGCAATGCGAGAGGTGCAAGCCCAACAAGCAACAATGATGACCAGCCTAATGGCTTTAATCACCAAGCTCAGCTCCAAATAATAGCCTTACGCGTAGGAATTTGGAACGCTAATGGCTTGCGTAATAAAGCGCAGGAATTAGCTGTTTTTCTCCTACAAAAGAACATAGATGTGATGCTCATTGCAGAAAGTCGTGAGTGTCCGACAGTTAAAATTCAAGGGTATGAGCACTATCAGACCCATGGTGGAGGAACAAACAGCTTCGGTGGATCATCACTCCTGGTTCGGTTAACACTAACACATACACCTCTACTTCCTTATGCCAACACAACACTGCAGTGCTCAGCCGTTACCATTCCAACATCAATTGGAGAAGTAGAAATAGCATCGATCTATTGCCCACCAAACAGCAATCTTTACACGCAGGACATAACTCAGCTTCTAAGCCGAAGCAATTGACTTCGCAATTTACAAAGGAATTTGCGACCGACAACTTAGCATTGAAGACTACCTGGAATTGTCATCTGACCATCTGCCGCTGGTTGTCACACTTCATGCGCAGCCACAGCTCTTTCCAACCAGACAACGGCTCCTGCCTGTAGGATCGGATCTGGCAAAATTTAAGCTTGCTCTGCAATCGTCACTGGACCCGGAAATTTAACTACGTACTGCAGAAGATGTGGAATACGCAGCAACTAAACTGTAAGACGCGATAAAAGAAGCAGCGTGCTCAGCCGCACCTCCCTCTCGAGCAACACAAAGTCTTTTTTCTTTACAATATAGCCCTCACCCTGCATGCTCAAAGTCTTCTTGAATACAAAAGATGGACAAGGAGCCGATGGATCCGATCACGGACAGAAAAAAATAAGAGAAGATATATTGAAGCCACCAGACAGCTTAAAGAAGTTCTGGCTCAGAAACAGACGAATTAGTGAGGCGCTAGAACGTGCGGATGCAGCCGGCGCGGAATTTCAGCTCTGGCGATATACGCGCAACATAAAAAGGCAGCCACTACGTCGTCATCCTATTCGCAATGCTACTGGAGTCTGGCTAATGGGAACGAAGCTCAAGCTGAGGCATTTGCTGACCACCAAGAGGAGCAATTCACGCCAGTGATAACAACTGCACCTGCAGAACTCGAAGACATGCGAGCAATAGTGAGCTGTCCTATCGCAGAATCCCTTGCAATCGAGCCATGCACAAAGGCAGAAGTCCTCTCCCTTATAAATGAGGTGAAAATTAAAAAAGCGCCGGGACACGACCGTATAGATGGCAAAGTACTTCGGGCTCTGCCAAATTCTACAATTGATTACTTCGTAGTGTTGTGCAACGCCATACTTCGCACTCAACACTTTCCAGCTTGCTGGAAACGTGCTGAAATAGTCATGATCCCGAAACCTGGCAAACCCGAAAAGGAAATTACTTCCTATAGACCAATCAGCTTACTACCGGTGCTCTCCAAAATATTCGAAAGAATATTTATGCGTAGAGTACTGAACGAGCTGAGTGAGAGAAACACTATACCGGACCACCAATTTGTCTTTAGAAGACAGCACGGCACGCCAGAGCAAGTACATCGAGTGGTTCAACAGATATTGGGAGCGTTTGAAGAAAAGGAATACTGTTCTGCAGTATTTATAGACATCAAGCAGGCATTTGACCGAGTTTGGCATCTGGGCTTGTTAAAGAAAATAAAAGACGCTCTACCCAGCTCCTCCTTTAATCGCCATTTATGCTGATGATACCGCCATTCTCAGTCGGAATAAGTCGCCACAAGTTGCCTCAATCAAGATGCAAACATATCTACACGAACTAAATAGATGGCACAAACGCTGGAGCATCGCTGTGAACACACAAAAATCAATGCATGTCACATTCACATTAAGAAAAGGCGACTGCCCAGACGTATTACTTGGAGACACAATACCGAGGGCAAATAAAGTAAAATATCTCGGAGTCATACTGGACAAGAGACTAACGTACGGTGCCCACATAAGCCAGATGGTGAAGAGGTGCAAATCAAATTGAAAAAATTTAACTGGATGCTTAGGAGCGACAGTAAACTATCGCTCCACAGCAAAAAGAAAATTTATAACGCGATTGTGGCACCAGTATTCACATACACCATACCTTTATGGGAATCTGCTGCGCAAACACACATTAAAAGAATACAAATTTTACAGAACAAAGCACTCAGAAAATGGACTGGAGCCGAATGGTTCTTGAGAAACGAAACACTCCATACTGATCTCAAGATGCCGACTATAGCAGAGCTCATTGGCCGACACAGCTCAAGGTACGCGGATAGACTATCCGTCCACCCAAACCAACTAGCGGCAAGCTTACACTTCAACACTATAACCAGAATTCTAAGAAGATGCCATCCCCTAGATGATCGTGATATAAATTAAGTAGAATATAATAGAAAATAAATATAACTCGATTTAAATAAATAAATTAACGCGATATAAGCTATCTCCTTAGTTAAGGTAAATTTAAGCATGCGCTATAGAGTCAAAGACAAAAGCTGCAATAAAATGAAATAAAAAAAAAAAATAAAAAAAAAAACTAAGGTTAGTGAGCAGCTGATTGTTCGCTGCAATTACCAGCACTACTAACAGCTGTGAGAGTGACTGCACCTGATTGTTATTATTTGTGCACGTGTGACAACCAACGCGCAACACTTTCCCGCTTATTATGGAAAAGGGGAAGGCAAACAAGAAAGTGACGCTACTGTCCCCCTTCTCTTGCACCACACTCGACCTCTTGGACACTCCACGAAGCCGCCACAAAGATTTTATTTCGAATTTTTTGGGATTGCTGGGTAAGTATAGCCCACAGCATACACGTTGTCTTTACTTATTTCCACTTTCACAGGGAAAACAAAAATATTGGATACTGGATCACGAAATCAATGACCGCACTCCGCGACAACTCTCAACATCTCTCTCTGTGTGTCAATAGCGAGGTAGTGTAAATGTGTGTGTGTCATCGGGAAATAATATTCTTTATGCAGATCAACACTTTCATACCCTTTCCACAAATAATCATGAAGACGCAAGTATCACTTCAACCTCTCGGGAGATAAGACGTGCTGCATTAAAACAAAACAAGTAAGAAGGCTGTAGTCGAGACGGCTCGACTACGAGATACCCTTTCTTTTTTTCTTCTTTACGCACGTGTAAGCGCGCTTTGCTAACTGCTCAGTATAATTTAGACGCCTATAACTCCATTCCTAGATGGATGAACTTCATGAAACTTTTTGCATATTGATGGCGAGGGGGCGCGTGGCATCCAAAATCTAAAAATTAAAAAATCTGCGTATCCATAATATCTATTCTAGCTGAAACGGTGTAGAAGTTATGTATAAAAAACGTACAAAATGGAAACGAATTTTCAATACGAATCTTATCGATAATTTGGAAATGGGATGAGTTATCGAAAAACAAAATAAACTCGTACTGCGTAACTAACATACGAGTGTTCATGTAAAATTTCAGCTCTCTAGCTTTTGTGGTTTCCGAAATCTCGACGTTCATACGGACGGACAGACAAACAGGGCTAAATCAACTTATTTTTTTATGCTAATCAAGAATATATATACTTTATGGGGTCTGCGACGTCTCCTTCTGCTTGTTACATACATTTTCACAAAACTATTATACCCTGAATCCCCATTTTCAATGGGTTCAGGGTATAACAGAACCCCGCTACGCAAACGTAAAGCTTATCAGCAAACGCGCGACGTACAAATATCAAACACAAAAGAGTACAGAAAACCAAAAACAAACACACACCATAAACAGTTACACCGGGCTAGCACCCAAAAACAATAAACATGAGCGAACCACCTGATAGAAACAAAACTTATAAAACACAAGCAAGCGAACCAAAATACATCGTAATAAATGGAAAAACAACGAAACATTAAAAAAAATATAACCCTTTCTTATTTAAAAAAAAAAAAAATAAAAAAACAATATACAACACATGTGGAGGTGAAGTGGAATCATGCAAAAAAAAAACTCTCGCCGGCTTCTTACTAGTTAAAAGGAAAAACAACTTAAAGGCAATCAAACTACTCAAACTCAAACACATGGCAAATGAAAAGGGACAGCATGCAGATGCACAAATCCCTTTACCTATCTAAAGGAGTAATATACAGCAACTACGCGACATCGACGAAACAGAAAAAAACACAAAACATTACCAAAGTGCAAAAATTACTAAAAAAAAAAAAAAAAAATCAAAATCTACTAGAAACCGGACTCATAACAAATACATTCGCCTCGCACACCCTTCCAAAGTCAATCAGAATTGGATATGAAAGAGTAAGAGTTCGCCCTTACATCCCAATGCCCCTGAGATCCAAAAAAAGCCTTCGTTTTCGACATCCAACACCGCAAAAGCCCCGAAGAAATATGCAAAAACTGCTCCAGAAAAATACACACAGAGGAAAACGAGACCTGTACAAAAGAAAAATGTTGCATAAATTGCATTAACAACCCAGAAGTCGACAACAGCCCACCGAAAATGCTCAACATTTCTCAAACAACAGGAACTTGTCGCGATTAAAACAGCAGAGAAAGTCGATCACAAAACCGCGCTAAACATATACCACACTCGACACACTCAAAAACTAAGAAACAGCTATGCCGATACACTATCAAACACAACATCAAGTCAAAACTGTAACACAGCAACAACAAACGAAGCTACAAATATATCGACAGAAACAACAGCCACACACTCCCGCGCTCCAACGACTAACAACAAAACGCACCACGATCTGCCAAGCAACCTCATCAGCCCACACACACAACAACACAACACCACCAAAAAACACGCCCGCAAACCGCCACCTTGAAGAAGGATCTAGACGTCAACATAAAGGAGCTAACATGCGAACAATCTCAAGACCTAAAACTGCGAATTTTCCCTAAAGAAAAGAACAACACCCTAGCAACTAACCTCAAGGCTTCAAAACTCACCTTAAAGAAAGTAAAAACCTTAAATAATAATAAGAACAAAAACAACAAAATAGTACAAATATATAAAAAAAAAAAAAAAACAATCATCTAACAAAAATGAACACTAGAATTATCCAATGGAACATCAACGGATATCTCAACAACTACAGTGAACTTCAAATACTTATAACCAAACACTCAACCCACATCATATCTCTAAAAGAAACCCACAAAATGAACTTCCTACACATACCCATTGTGATATGCACACATATGTGACAATGAGTGTTGGTCCGAAGCTTTCTGTACAACGGCAGCATCGTCTGATGCAGGAGCTTTAAGCATAATGCAACGGCAGCATCAGGCGATGCTGCAGCTTTCTAACCACACTTATGCTTTGTCGCTGCCGGCAACAATGCCATCATCTACTTTCGCAGCTTCCAAGCTTTAGTCTTAAGTTCTAGTCTTAAGTGTTCAGAGCGATAACAACAGTTGCTCTGAACTCAAAACATCAAAAGAAATTGACTTATTCTCCTACATGGCGACCGTAAACGGAGAGATTCTAAATTAATTGAACCTCCATTCCTACATGGCGACCGTGACAGGACCCACAAGACACTCAGGACACACAGGACCCACAGGACACGAAGGACACCAAGACATAGAAGTCAAAGACACGCAGTAAGTAGAGTGAAATGTGTAAAAGCAGGGACCGTAACAGTTATAATTTTTATAATAAAAATGAAGAAATAATAATAATTTTTAGCGTTATTAAAATGAAATTATTTTTATACCCTGAGCCCATTAAAAATGGGAAATCAGGGTATAATGGTTTTGTTAAAAGTATGTAACAGGCAGAAGGAGGCGTGGTAGACCCCATAAAGTATATATATTCTTGATCAGGGTGACGAGAGAAGTTGATACAGCCATGTCCGTCTGTCCGTCTGTCCGTATGTTTGAACGCGTCGATTTCCGAAGATACAAAAGCTAGAGAGTTCATTCTTTTTGTGTTAGGTCCGTATATTGCACGTGCAGTACGAGTTTGTTTCAGAAATTCGATAACTCGCATATTCGCAAAGTTATCGATAAACGAAATTTATCGGGAACCAGTTATAAAATTCTAGCTAATTCATCTTTAGAGTTAGAGTCTCCGATCTTCTGCATATATATAGATACTAATTTAATACAATTTCGGTTTTGGTCAGATTTTGGATTTCGGTCCCCATTTCACTCACAACCCCCAAATGTGCAAAAAATTCATTTCAAATACTAGAGACATGCAGTTTGGTTTAGCATATAGATATGAATATCAGAATCATAATCTGAAGAGATCAATACGATTGTCCACCTAGAAACAGAATTATCAATCATCAAAGTTTTCTCATCAAAACCCATGTGGCGCAGCAACAAAGGCACCGAGACAACAAGCCGCCTGCATTGCTCACACACATACATGCTTACAAGCGTGTGTGTGTTCGTGTTTTTGCATGTATAGTTTCTTACGCGTAGAGAATCGAAACGAAGCATTCTTGGAATATGATTCGTTCGAAGAAGGGCTCAGGGGGTTTCGTAGTCGAGCAGTCTCGACTACAGCTTTCTTACTTGTTAATTATTATAATTGATTTTTATGATAAAAATCAAAAATAATTATTACAAATCAATTTTTATATAAAAATCAAATCCCAACTTTTATTTTCAATTTTTATTATAAAAATCAAAAATAACAAGTAAGAAGGCTCTAGTCGAGACGGCTCGACTACGAAATCCCCTGAACCCTGCAAAAAGTGATACTCTTCTTCTTTACGCACTTATAAGCGCGCGCTCTGCCAACTGCGCAGTTGCTGCCGTGGCTTGGGGGTGGGTTGGGCTGAAATTTGGACGCTTATAACTCCATTTCTAGATGGACGATCTTCATGAAATTTTCAGAGTAGATTAGGAGTAAAAAAATCTATCTATGTGCCAAATTGCAAGTCTCTAGTATTCGAAATGCGTTTTTTTCAAATTGGGGGCGGAGGGGGCGTGGCATCCAAAATCTGAAAACTACAAAATCTGCGTATCCATAATATCTATCTAAATATATAAAGTTGAAGTCTCTAGCTAAAACGGTGTAGAAGTTATGCTCAAAAACCATAAAAAATGTAAACGAATTTTCGATTTTTTATCGATAATTTGGAAACGGGATGAGTTATCGAAAAAACAAAATAAACTCGTACTGCGTAGCTAACATACGAGTGTTCATGTGAAATTTCACCTCTCTAGCTTTTGTAGTTTCCGAAATCTCGACGTTCATACAGACGGACAGACGGACGGACGGACGGACGGACGGACGGACGGACGGACGGACGGACAGACGGACAGGGCTAGATCAACTTATTTTTTATGCTGATCAAGAATATATATACTTTATGGGGTCTGCGACGTCTCCTTCTGCCTGTTACATACATTTTCACAAAACCATTATACCCTGAATTCCCATTTTCAATGGGTTCAGGGTATAAAAATTATACCGTGATTTTTATTTTAAAAATTGAAATAAAAATCAAATTGAAATATCTTTTGATACAAAGGACCTAGATCATATATAGAACTATATATATGATCTACGCATCAATACCTTTCAGATGATATATAATATGTAAGTTAAGGAGGTAGTTCAGGATACGTAGTAGGCTGGATTCTCCTATCAAACATGAGAGCAGAATACAACGTACGGAGCTGAGTCTGTTTAGTTTATATTCGGACAAGACAGAGTTTACATCTATTGTTCCTAAATTATACAAAGTTCTATTAAATATATTATTTCATCGAATCCAACTGTATTTGTCTACGCGAGAATACAACTCAGTGCACATATCGCTACTCTCGTAGTGTGTGTGCGCTTAACTGGCGCCCGAGCAGGGACCCACATTCTTCACAGTATCGAAAGGGGAAGGTGGCGCAAAAATAACTAAATAAGTGATAATTCAATAAAAACCATAAATAAATTGTTCATTCTTGCGATGAACAATTGTGGTACTTCTGTGATTTGCAGGGTACCAAGGTTCAAAGCCTTGCCACGATAACATAACATAAGTGATAAATAATAACATAATTGCAGGTTAAATGGTGGTACCACTGTATAATGCCAAGCGTCCCTTGAGCGTATGCAAGTATCGAGGTTCAAATCCTTACCGTAAGTCAATTCAATAACAAAAAAACAAGTAAGAAGGCTCTAGTCGAGACGGCTCGACTACGAAATCCCCTGAACCCTGCAAAAAATTTGATACTCTTCTTCTTTACGCAATTATAAGTGCGCGCTCTGCTAACTGCGCAGTTGCTGCTGTGGCTTGGGGGTGGGTTGGGCTGAACTTTGGACGCTTATAACTCCATTTCTAGATAGACGATCTTCATGAACTTTTGAGAATAGATTAAGAGTATCTAAATCTATGTATGTGCCAAATTGCAAGTCTCTAGTATTTGAAATGCGTTTTTTTTTTTCTAATTGAGGGCGAAGGTGGCGTGGCATCAAAAATCTGAAAATTACATAATCTGCGTATCCATAATATCTATCTAAATATATAAAGTTGAAGTCTCTAGCTAAAACGGTGTAGAAGTTATACCCAAAAAACCTAAAAAATTTAAACGAATTTTTTATTTTTGCTCGATAATTTGGAAATGGGACGAGTTATCGAAAAAACAAAATAAACTTGTATTGCGCAGCTAACATACGAGTGTTCATGTGAAATTTCAGCTCTCTAGCTTTTGTAGTTTCCGAAATCTCGACGTTCATACGGACGGACGGACGGACGGACGGACAGACGGACAGGGCTCAATCAACTTATTTTTTTATGCTGATCAAGAATATATATACTTTATAGGGTCTGCGACGTCTCCTTTTGCCTGGTACATACATTTCACAAAACCATTATACCCTGAATTCCCATTTTCAATGGGTTCAGGGTGTAAAAAGCGTCTTCCACTGTGTGGAATGATGGGTGCCGTAAGTAACTATAAAATAATATAAACCACTGCAGCAATTTATTGCGGGTGGTCATATAACAAAATTGAGGCGGTTGGCTGGATAGGACGTGCAATAAATAACCAAACAAAACATGAAATATGTAATTTAAACAATATAAAACGAATTGCGTTAGACTGCCCCATTCGATCGTCGAATCATCCTTACCCTAGTAGGTTCTTCTAGAACTAAAGAGGATAAATAAGGACTTCCCAACCTAGGCATTGGTTGTCGTTTGGTTTCAGTTGTGCAATATATAACTAAATAATATAAAGATAAAGAATAGGAAAAGAATTGCCCAAATGAGTCTGCCCACCTGACTGTGGAACAACCCTCACCTTAGTAGGTCTTGTACCAAAAAGGAACCTGGGGGCTTCCCTAGCCATATAAACAAATAAAATCGTTTACCGGAGAATCGGAAACAAACATATAACTAAATAAGTCGAACAATAATATAATAATAAAAAAAAATAATAATTTAACAAAAATAATAGTAGTGTAGAAATAATAATAATAGTCAAAATAATAAGAATTATTAAAATCACAATTTATACACATTACAACGTTTACTAATTTTATCTCCACAGGAAGAAATGTAATGAACAGCTGCCTTAAAACGATGATCAAGTTTATTAAACTATTACACACATACAAGGATCGGGTGAGAGAAACATTATTCAATTCTTGGGACACAATAAAAGAATCTATAACAATAATAGTTTATTAAATCACACAATCACACTGAAATCAAAACAAAAAAAAAAAAAAAAAAAAAAAAAAAAAAAAAAAATGGAAGAATAGAGATTCCATCTTTATCTTTTGAGTTGACTAAAACAATATCCGAAGTATTTCAATACTGCACAGATAGAAAGATTCCACTCAACCTTTTAAGAAATATTCAGATGTTTAAAACAATAGCTTCCGAATTACACTACAGAAGAACTAGTTAATATCTCGGTAAACAGATAAAACACTAGAACGTCTAGAAGAATTTTCAAGATATTTGAGGGGGTTGTTGAAATACAAACAAGAATTATCAAATAGTAGAAGAAATAGGACAAGGATTCTAGTTATCAACTATAAAGAGAAAGATGTAATGTTAATTAAAAACAAGGTTATGACCAAAGAAAAGAAAAGAAAATAAAAACACGAAAATTAACTTTAAACCCCAAGGTTGAATATTTCTTCACAATCCCATCCTCATAAAAAAATCTAAATAATTCGTAAAAGAATATTATACTTTTAACAACACACAAAGCAACACAGTGTTTGGGCACATGTGGTATAGTGGTCAGAAGATCTTTGGATGCCAAGAAGTATTTCGAAGACATCGGAGAGAAAATCGTGCGTTTGGATGCTTGGATGACAGTCGACACAAAGAAATATATTGGACGAACCCATGGAATCGGATTGTTTTAATTAATTTGGAAATGGAATTTTGATATAAAGGACGAATGCGAATCAACTTGGAATCTACCAATCTCATTATGCTACTCCATGCAACAATAACATTAGAAGCCTTTATTGTGCTTGATACTGGAAACGAATATGCTTGATAACGGATTACATTATATCAACAACCTATAACTATGTTCACGGCTGCATATCCACAAGTCGGTCTTTCAACGAATACTACAAGGCAAGCATATCCACAAGTCGGTCTTTCAACGAATACTACAAGGTACCAAATCAAAGGCCAACGCTTATACCAAGATATTCAAATCGAAGATTACCCATTAAAATGGAGACAACTCGTTTTTGTCAGTCTTACCGTCTGAATCTTGATAGTGGAGGACTCGGCAAAAGGAACATGAACGATACACCTAAAGTGGTCTCAAAAGTAAAGCGTCTACACCAAATGGACACTGAAGTTACACCTGAAACTGATCAGCGAGAAGGTCCTGAAACCGTTTACTACATATAGACTACAGGAGGTTGGAAAAAAGTTTGTGACTTCGCCAAAAATGTTCTGCGGCAGAAGAAGTATGACCTGGACGCAGACACGAAGAGGGCAACGCTCATTTAAAGCACACGATGGGGCTACACCTTGAAGGTTAATAGGTCCTGGTTCGAAAGTGGATCTTGAGCTCTAGAAGAGGAGGTTTTTTTAGTCGGTAAGCGGTCACGCAGTCCGACACACCAGTCAGAGTGATGACCTGACTGACGGTGCATAAAGCATTTTTTCCTACCTCAAAAGACAGTCTTTGAATTCCGCCACAAGTTAATCATGACGCTGCCACAATAAATATTGGATCCAACTAGGGAATCTTGATGACTATTTTCAAGACGCTCGCTATCTGAGCAAATGCACCCTGATCTGCGGGACGCAGATTTTTCAACGGGAAGGAGTTAAGGAGGTAGTTCAGGATACGTAGTAGGCTGGATTCTCCTATCAAACCTGAGAGCAGAATACAACGCGTACGTTTTGCTGATTCTGTTTAGTTTATATTCGGACGAGACAAAGCTTACATCTATTGTTCCTAAATTATACAAAGTTCTATTAAATATATTATTTCATCGAATCCAAGTGTATTTGTCTACGCGAGAATACAACTCAGTGCACATATCGCTACTCTCGTAGTGTGTGTGCGCTTAACTTGTATCACTAACCATACAACACATAGACTGGACAACTGGAACAAATTAATGTGCACACTTATTTTTTGACTTTTGAACCCCACAACTTCGTATTTGCTCGGGTTTTTACTTTTAGGCTCGGGAGAGAAAAATTGCTGATGGCAAAATCATTCCGCTTCGAGCGTTCGACGGTGATGGTCGATTTTCCAAAAAGGCATGACATGTGCCGCTCTTTCCTTTGCTCTCTTTCTCTTTCTGCCCCATGCTTTTTACTCTCTGCTCTCTTCTCACAAAAATATATGTATGCTGGCACAAACAGCAAGCAGCTCACAAAAATTGAAATTTCTTCTCGACTCGCGATCCCATTGGTTCCCTTCTGAGCGAAGAGTATACCGAATTCTTAAACGGCTTTGCCATGCTCATGCAAAATGTTAGCGTTTTTATGATTATTTGTGGAAAGGGTATAAAAGTGTTGATGTGCATAACGAATATTATTTCCCGATGACCATACACACACACATTTACACTTCCTCGCTATATGTGTAAGCATTTATGTGATTGTGTGGGATAGATATTCTTGCTGCCTGTAGCACTATTAGAACCCCCAGCAGTTGATTTCGTTCGGCTGGGTAGCGATGTGAGCTTGCATACACACACATTTACACTTCCTCGCTATATGTGTAGGCATTTATGTGATTTTGTGCAATATTCTTGCTGCCGCCTGTAGAGCACTTTTAGAACCCCCAGCAGCAGTTGATGTTCGTTCGGTTTTGTAGCTGCTCTGAGCTTGCATACGCACACACATTCACATACACATTTACACTTCCTTGCTATATGTGTAAGCATTTATGTGCCTGTGTGCGATACACTTGCTGAATGTAGCAATTTTGTAGCAATTTTTCCCAGCGATTGCTGTGTGGTAGCTGTTGTGAGTCTACACACACACATACATATGTGTACGTCTGTGATCTGATAATCACAATCACTTGTATAGATAGGTATTTGAATGAATGCTCTGCCTGGGGCATTTGCATGTTTCGTGCATGGGTCTCGAATATTGGGCGTGTGCCCACCTCAACTTTGAATTAAGTAAACGATTTTGGGTAATTTTAGTAAAAGAAAACTGAAAATGAATCGTGAATAAGAAATTAAAATTAAATAAAACATTTAACATAATACATGCATATTTTTTATATTTGGTGGAAAACATGACTACATAACGAATGCATATTTTTTTTGCATAAAAGGGCAATTTCACCTATATATCTAGACATGTGAATAACATGTCCCATTTTTGCATATAGGGTCAAATCAGGTACTAAATATTACTTATTTACTTAATTTCAAAGTTGAGGTAGGCACACGCCCAATATTCGAGACCCATGCACGAAACATGCAAATGCCCCAGGCAGAGCATTCATTCAAATGCCTATACAAGTGATTGTGATTATCACATCACAGACGTACACATATGTACATATGTGTGTGTGTAGGCCCACATCAGCTACCACGCAGCAATCGCTGGGAAATTAGAATTGCTACCTGCAGCAAGTGTATCGCACACAGGCACATAAATGCCTACACATATAGCAAGGAAGTGTAAATGTGTGTGTATGGTCATCGGCAAATAATATTCTATATGCGCATCAACACTTTCATACCCTTTCCACAAATAATCATGAAAACGTTAACATTTTGCATGAGCATGGCAAAGCCGTTTAAGAATTCGGTATACTCTTCGCTCAGAGGGGAACCAATGAGATCGCGTCGAGATGAAATTTCAATTTTTGTGAGCTGCTTGCTGTTTGTTTCAGCATATATATATTTTTGTGAGGAGAGAGCAGAGAGTAAAAAGCATAGGGCAGAAAGAGAAAGAGAGCAATGGAAAGAGCAGCACATGTCAGGCCTTTTTGGAATATCGACCGTCAACGTCGAGAGCTCGAAGCGGAATGATTTTTCTCCCGACCATATAAGCACTGCCGCCAATTTAGCTGTTTTCCCACTAGATCTAGTGGGTTTAACAAGGAAATGCGGGATAAATTATGAAATAGCGGCTAGCGGGAATTATAGCTATTTTTTAAGAAACATTAGCTTTACTTCATATTTTTGAAACATCTGGTAGCTTGGTGTATTTTTATGCTCTATGATGCCACATTTTCATACGAATAGTATTTTTTCATTTGAATGGCAAAAAACATCAATAAGCCAAACGAGCATTCAATCTTATCGATGTCTGTGAAGTCTACCGAATCGTGTTTTATGCCATCACCAAGAGGGTATTTTACAAATTTTAAAGCTCGAGCGGAAGTTAATATTGCCAAAAATGTATAAGCAAAAACCGCGTATTATATGGATCCTGAATTAAAAAATTGGTTGACTTTAGATACAGCTGATGAGGGCAAATGTTATTGCAAATACTGCAAATCTATCATTAATGCCAAGTTTTCAGACTTGCACGCACATGCCAAGAATGCTAAACACAAGTCAACTTCAGCGGCTTTTGCACAGCCTAACAAACTACCATTTGTTTCTTTAATCTCATCGAAAACTTGCGATCAAGAAGCGGGACTATGTTTGTATATTACATCACATTGTTCAATCAAACCTGTGGACCATTTTGGATTGCTGTGTAATATTTTACAAAACTATCAATTACATTAAATATCATATTTGTATATACGGACTACGCCTCCAAGAAAAATGCTGCCACCATTACAAATTACCAGTAGCATGTTTGAGAAAGATAGGGACCAATGTAACCTCCATAAACCAAAAGGATGAAGATGAAGTCATTGATGAAATCTTATAAAACATTGAAATAACCGGAAAATGATATTCTAACGTTTTTTTAGCTATGAAGAAACATTTCTAGCTATTTCTAGCGTTTTTCAAAGGCTGATTTAGCGTTTTCATGCAACGAACTGTTGGCAGCACTGCATATAAGTAACAAGTAAGAACGTTGCAGTTAGGCGCAACTAACTGCGAAATACTTTGTTCTCATAGGTGCATCTTATCTATTTAATAAACATTTAATTAACGAAATATTTCGGCAATTAGCAAACGTACATGGCAAGCAACAAACGTTTTTCTTATACATACATACAGATTTACACATGTACACACTATACGAGTATACACACAATTTTCAATGTATGAATACAAAAGTTTGCATGCCAGAATATTCTAAGAATTGTGACTGAATTGGGAATTTTTCGATCGTTACTTTAGTTTTGTCAAAAGGCGCTCTAGCAATGCCTTATTTGGTTTTAGTTAACGAAGCTTAGATCAGGGCAGTGGCGCTGGTGGTAAGCGCTATGCAAGCTATACTTGGGTGCGTGGGCTCGAGTCCCACAGAAAACTTTTTTCAAAAATTATTATTTTTAAATTTTTATTATATTTGTATATTTATTATAAAATGCATATGAATTGTGCATTTAAGCACTAGAAACTGCTTTTCCGATTTGCCACGCTGCCGTGGGCAAGCATTTTTTTTTTACATACATACATACAGCTGTATACAGCTGTTTCTACATGTATCAGTGTTGCCAAATCAGCTTTTTTCCCGTAAAATCTGGCTTTTTTGAAAATCCAATTGCGGGAAAAATTCCAAAACAGCGGGAAGTGGGAATTCTGGCTTTTTTTTTTTTTTAATATTTTGCTTTTTTCCGCTTTTTTTTATACTTAGAAATTTAATATATTTTAGAGAATTTATGTACAATGAAGTGTTGTTGATTGTAGTAGCAAAAACCAAATAGCTCAGTATAAACAAAAATACCAGGATATGTAACTTAATAGCTAAGAATTCAAATGCTGGCGGAGAAGACTTAAATGATAAGACAAGAATTGATTTGTATATTGCAGTCATTGCAGTTGATCACATAACCAATTTGTGCTTGAAATATTTTAGTAATAAATTTGGGAGTTCTGTGAAGTTTTAGAAAACAAAATGTTCAATCATTATTAGAAACGTTTTTTGTATAACGTTGCTTTCGATATTGGCGAAACAAAATATACCATTCTGATATATATTAAGAAGGATTGCTGTCGTGACTACAAGTTGGCAAAAAAAAAAAAAGCGCGTGCTCTGCTAACCGCACAGTGGTGGGTTGGTCTATATTTTGGACGCTTATAACTCCATTTCTGCGTATCCATAATATGTATCTAAATATACAAATTTGAACTCTCTAGCTAAAACGGTGTAGAAGTTATGATCAAAAAACGTGACATAAACAAATTTTTTATCAATAATTTGGAAATAGGATTAGTTAACGAAAGCGAATGAGTTCAAAAAATAAACTCGTACTGCGTAACTAACAAGGGAGTATTCATGTGAAATTTATTAAAATATGACTGGCACTATGGAAGAATGCGATAAATATAACAATTGTCACGAATAAGACGAAAAACTGGACTATTCGTAAAAAACCTTAAAATAAGGCAAAAAAAAACTTCAGCTTTTTTACCAAATTTTTTTCCCAAAATTTCAGCTTTTTTTAAAGTATGTTCCCACTAAAAACAGCTTTTTTTGCTAAACAAAAATTGGCAACACATGTATACACATCCAAGTGATATAGCAGTGAACTTTGTATTTAGGTTTAGCTAACGATTACATGTTATTTTCAAAAGATCTGGGTTTGTATTTAGGTTTAGCTAACGATTACATGTTATTTTCAAAAGATCTGGGTTCGAATCCCGCTGGAAACTTTTTATTTATTAATCGAAAACTTATAAATTTTATTTTTTAAATTCATTAATATTTTTACATTTATGTTAAAATGCTTTCTGCCATCTTAGCAATTACTACTAAGCTATTTTATGCATGAAATATGCAGTTGGCCACAACAAACTTCTTTGCCGATTTGCCACGCCCCCAGTGGGCGTAGACGGATAATTTTTGGCCAGTTCTTAGAAAGGGCAGAGGCTAACATGCCTGCAAAATTTGGTTGCTTACATTCCAAAAATGAGAGGAGCCACGCCTCTTAAAAGGCTGAAAAATTATTGGGTCATTGATAGAGGAGGACATTAGTAACGGAACCATCCAATTTTCAAGCTTCTACCTCTAAAACTGTAGGAGATATAAAGTTTTGCGGTTTGCCACACCCCCTGTGGGCGTAGATACATTTACCATAGCTTATTGATCTTGGGCTGTCGACCCGCCTTATGCCAAATTTCAAGTCTATAGTGTCAATAGTGTTCAAAATATAACACAATTTGAAAAGCACGATATATTCAGGGCCGATTTGCCACGCCCTCAATGGGCGTAGACATATTAATTTTGGATTGATCTTCATAGAATCATAACATTAACTCACATGCCAAATTTCAGCGTTCTAGCTTTAACGGTGTAGAAGATACGTTTTTCCCGATTTGCCACGCCCCCAATGGGCGTAGATATATCCGCCATAGCTTTTTGAACTTGGGTTGTCACCCCGAGTATACATTTAAAAAATTTTGCATGTATACTCGGGTTGACAACCCAAGACTAATAAGCTATGGTAGATATATCTACGCCCACAGGGGGCGTGGCAAACCGCAAAAGCTAATATCTCCTACAGTTTTAGAGCTAGAAGCTTGAAAATTGGATGGTTGAGTTACTAATGTTCTCCTCTATCGATCCCACAAAAATAATTTTTCAGCCTCTTTGGGGGCGTGGCATATCGAAAAATACCCTGTAATTTTCGCATTTTTGGAATGTAAGCAACCAAATTTTGCAGGCATGTTAGCCTCGGCCCTTTCTAAGAACTGGCAAAAAATTATGCGTCTACGCCGCCTGGGGGCGTGGCAAATCGGCAAAGAAGTTTGTTGTGGCCAACTGCATAATTCATGCATACAATAGCTTAGTAGCAATTGCTAAGATGGCAAAAAGCATTTTAACATAAATATAATAATATCAATGAATTTAAAAAATAAAATTCATAAGTTTTTGATTAATAAATAAAAAGTTTCCAGCGGGATTCGAACCTGGGTCTTTTGAAAACAACATGTAATCGTTAGCTAAACCTAAATAAATTGTGACGACACAAAACAATACAATCGCAATTCTTGCAATATGTATACACTTTTGGATGTGTATACACGTACACATGTATACATACATATATGCATGCTTAGAAAAACTGCCTGCCACACAGCGTCGCAAATCGGAAAGTATAAAGCAGTTTTAGTTTTTACTTAAATGCACAATTCATATGCGTATGTTTATAAATGATTATCAATTGGCAGCAAGCATTTTATAATAAATATACAAATATTAAAAAAATAAAAAATAAATAATTTTTGAAAAAAAGTTTTCAGCGGGATTCGAACCGACGCACCTAAGTATAGCTTGCATAGCGCTTACCACTAGCGCCACTGCCCTGACTTGGGTTTTGGTAACTAAAACCAAATAAGACATTGCTAGAGCGCCTTTTGACAAAACTTAAGTAACGATCGAAAAATTCTCAATTCAGTCACAATTCTTAGAATATTCTGGCATGCAAACTTTTGTATGCATACATAGAAAATTGTGTGTATATTCGTATAGTGTGTACATGTGTAAATCTGTATGTATGTGTAGGTAAAACGTTTGTTGCTTGCCATGTACGTTTTCTAATTGCCGAAATATTTCGTTAATTAAATGTTTATTAAAAAAATAAGATGCACCTATGGGAACAAAGTATATAGCTGTTAGTTGCGCCTAACTGCAACGTTCTTACTTGTTGAACTTGGGTTGTCACCGCGAGTACACATTCCAAAGTGCAACTCTCTAGCTCATCATCTAGTATGATTACTGGCCTATGGGCGGAAGAGTTTTCCGATTTGCCACGCCCCTAGTGGGCGAATCGGGAAAACTTATACACTTTATAATTCGGGAGAATATATGAGTATATGTTCCAAATTCGGTCCCATTCGCCCCCACACCCCCAAATGTGTAAAAAATGCATTTCAAATACTAGAGACATACAGTTTGGTTTGGCATATAGATATGAATATCATAATCTTAATCGGAACATATCAATACGATTGTCCATCTAGAAACAGAATTATTAGTCTATAAAGTTTTCTCATCAAAACCCATGTGCCGCAGCAACAAAGGCAGCGAGACAGCAAGCCGCCTGCATTGCTCACACACATACATGCTTACAAGCGTGTGTATGCTCGTGTTTTTGCATGTATAGTTTCTTAGGCGTGCAGAAACGAATCGAATAATTCTTGGAATATTATTCGTTCGAAGAAGGGCTCAGGGGATTTCGTAGTCGAGCAGTCTCGACTACAGCTTTCTTACTTGTTTTTATATTCGTTTATTTACAAAGTATTTATATGTTACATTTTTTGGAACGCTAAAGATGGCGCAAGATGCTTGCGGGACGGCCGTAAAGCATTGCTTCGCAAGCGCTATTAACTATCCTAGTCAGGGATAGCTCGTCTTATCCGCTCGACTCTGCGGAGCTCCATCATTATTGTGGCCGCGAAGGTCCTTGTAAGATTCGTAGCTGCCTCCGATTCCAGCATAGCGCCGACTATATTGTCCGCTCTTATGGAGCGGCCCAGTGCCTCTTCCAGACAACGCCTCTCATCTTGGAAGCGTCCGCACTCGAACAAAACGTGTTTGGCGTCTTCCACCAGACCTCGTCCGCACCAGGAGCATTCGTCCGCGTCCTCGTGGCCAAAGCGCTTCAAGTAGTTCCGAAAGCATCCATGTTCCGAGAGAATCTGCGTTAGATAAAAATTAACCTGCTTGCGGTTTATCCATGGTGCAAGCTCAGGGATGAGCGTGTGCGTCCAGCGCCCTTTTGTTGAGGTATTCCATCGTCTTTGCCATCGTGCAATACTGTCCGCCCTGATAGTGTCGCGCCGTATAGCCTCGTGCGCGTTCCGCTCCACGGCTTCGGCGACCAATTCCTCCAGTGGCACCATACCGGCAATAACAAGTGCCGCGTCATCGGAGACTGTCCTAACAGCGCAGCTGACTCTGATTGCGCTCAGTCTGTAGGTGGCGCAAATGCCTCGGATGTAGCTCGGAGTGCCATCGCTCTTGACCATATTGGTGCAGCATAGAGGATGACGGACCTAATGACGCTCGTTAGGAGGAGACGTCGTTGTTGCCTTGGTCCCCGCGTGTTGAGCATAATTCTTGAATTCCTCATCAAGCGTCGTTGTGAAATCGCTGAGCTGCATGCTGGGGGCCAGGTAGCAACTGTATAGCCATAAGTTACCGTATCCGCGCACGAATCCATTGAATGGCTTAACATCTGAGAGCACATTCGTTGAACCGCCACATGCCCACAGCGCTGCTTTGCCAGTACTGTCTGTTGCTCACGTTCTGGGACAGCTGGCCTTACAGTGAAGAGGTTCACTGAGAAAGGCTACGTCTATCAATTTTTCTCCTACAGTCTGCTCTAGTAGATCTCGTGCAGATACACAATGATTTAAGTTAGGCTGCAGGAACCTCAATATTTCATTTTACGCACGGCTTCACGTTAAGATGGGCACTTGAAGCCGCCTGCTGAATGGTGCGCCTGCTTTTCGCCTTTACGGGCGCAGAGGCTACATTTGGGTGGCTTGGTGCATGCTTTTGCATTGTGACCCATCTCGCCACACCTGAAACAGGCACCCTTCAGGTCACAGTCGCTAGCGCAGTTGGCTGCTATATGACCGTAATCGAGGCACTTGAAGCAGCGTTTAGGCTGGTCCACGGCTCGGATACGGCATACTACCCATCCTATTCTAATTTTGGACAGCTCGAGCAGAGTTTTTGTTGAAGAATGATCTCGAAGAAAACTCATCATCATTATCATCTTTGTAGAAATAAGCATTTGATGTAACTGTAAAATCAGCCGTTGGCTGTTCGAGCATTTTCACTAGAATAGGCAAATGAATGTTCTGGATTGTGTACATACATAACATACATACATACATACAGAAAAGCAAGCATACGAAAAGAGACATCCAGAACATTCTATATGTAAGAGAAGTAGCATAGGAAGAAGACTACTTGAACATTCTAGACGTAAGAGAAGGAAGTATAAAAGCATGCTGTACATCGAGTCATTGTATCATTTTTGTTGTGCAAGATCAGTTATGATTGTGTCGGCTCAGTTAAGTTGAAAACGTCGCGTTGTGTACTTGCTACTTATGTATAATTTTGATTTTTTTATTTATTGAATAAACTTTTGTGCACCTACATTTACACAAACTGCGTTTTGATTTTTATATCAAAAGAGAAAAATCCTCAACAGGTTATGGGCCCAGACGGTGCTAAAAGTGTAATGTAGTGTGAAATCGAGTGCAAGTACAAAAGTGAATTAGTGGCAAATAAGTAAGAAAATAAAGACAGTAAAAATGGTGCCGGTAAATATGAAATATGAAATAGAACGGTTACGCGACAAAGACAATTGGCATTTGTGGTGTTTCATGATTCGCACGATGTTGGAAAAGACGACGATGTTCTTGCCGTGTGCGAAGGTGTTTTAACGTGTCCGACAGAGGAGTCTGCAACGTATGAAAGAGACTCGAAAAGGTTTTTAAAGGCTGATAAGACTGCAAGGAAAATAATAATTCATTCTATCGAGAGAAGACCGATGGAATTGATTGTGAGCTGCAAAACAGCTAGAGAAATGTGGGTAAAATTAAACTCAGTGTATGATATGAAATCAGAAGAAAATTTATCAGCTATTCAGAAACAGTTTTTTGATTTCAAATGGATTGAAAGTGAAAGTGTGGACTATAATATTTCAAAGTTAGAAGTTTTGTGGAGCAAGATGAAAAATCTTGGAAGTGCTGTGCCAACAATGTTAATGTCGCGAATCCTATCGTCTTTGCCTCAGAAGTTTAACTATTTTCATAGTGCGTGGGATTCGGTCGAGGACAGTAAAAGAACATTGAATAATTTGACGACTCGTTTAATGACAGAAGAAGTAAGGTCAAAAGAACAAGAAGTGGTATCCGAAGAGTCAACAGCGTTAATTGCAGGCAACAGGAAAAATAAAAGTGAACATGAAAAAAAGAAGCAAACGATGAAGTGTTATAATTGTGGTATGATTGGACATCTAAAGAAAGACTGCTACAGGTGTTATATATGCAAGAAGAAAGGCCACAAGAGCAACAACTGTAACGAAAGAAGAAGTGCTGAAAATGATCAAGGAGAATCAGGCGATTTCTCAAGGAAAGTATTGATTGCGAGCAGGGACTGCAGAGAAAAGAACGTGCGGGTGATCGACTCAGGAGCTTCTGATCACATGTCAAGGCGTCGAGACTGCATATAAAGAAATGGATTCCCTGAAGATAGGCGTAGGTGATGCTAAAATTATCAAAGCGCACGGAAAAGCAAATCTCAACATGGTTGGCGGAGATTTAAATTTGAAAAAATCATGGCATACGCACACGATGAAGAATCAGCATGCGCTCACTGCAAAGACGCCCAGTAGCGGTGGTAGTATTGCAACGATGAATGTGAATAGTCATCATCTGGAGGAGCTGCAGAAAGAGCTGGTGGTGTATCGGGAATTGGCGAACAATCGATCACAGGAGCTTGATAAGCTGAATGCCACGCATCGTGAAACTCTCAAGGAAGTCGAGAAGCTTAAAATGGATATTTGCCAGCTACGTGCATCGGTCATCTCGGAGACGACAGAGTATAAGTGCTTGCAATTGCAGTTCTCCGCGCTGTATAATGAATCCATGGAGATCAAGACGATGCTGAATGAGACTCGTAACCAGTTGCAGATGAGCAAGAATCAGCATCTGAGCGAGATCAAGGTTAGGCGTAAAGGTCAAGATGTGATTGCAATTTGTGAGGCGGCTGTGCATGCAAAGGAGCGCGTTTGGAAAACGGTACAAGTGAAACAAAAAGAGCAACGCAAGTTGGATGATCTCCGCAGGGAGATCAATGAGAAGCGGGATCGTGAGGAACTGCAGCGCGAGTATCAGTTAAAGTGTCGCGATCTGCAGCAATGCCAAATGGAAGTTGAATTGTTAAAGCAGGCAATACTGGATGAGCACGAGGAAATGCAGCGGCTGTTGGTTGAACAAGATGAAAAGCAGAAGCAAATAGTGTACAAGTGCCGAAGTGAGCTACAGGCAAAGAATCAACGCATCTCGGATTTACTACAGGAACTGGAGTGTGAGCGTCGCTCCATGAAAGGCGTATGGAATGAATGGGAAAAAAACAATCCATAGAGCAGGTGAACACAAATCGTAAGACAATGGAAGATCCGCTGGAATCGCGACATAAGCTACTAGAGAGTCTAGTGAAACTCAAAGAAATTCATCGCATAGTCAAGACGGAGCAGAAACAGGCAACGAAACGCAACAAAAAGAAAAAGAAGAGTAAAAAGGGCGACGATAGCGATGATAGCAACGAGGATCAGGATAAACTGCTGGCTGCCAAGTATCGTATATTGAACAATGCAGCCAACTGGAATACAAGGAGCGATGTGGAGAAAGCGAAACCACAATCGGGTGCAGAAGGCAAAGCAGGTAGCTTGGAGGACGAGGAAAAATCCTCCGTGGCAGCAGATGACACCAACAGGCATCTGGAGGTCAGTTGCAGCACCTTAGAAGCTGAGAAGGTCAAAGATGAAGAAGCTGCTGAGAAAGCTGAGGATAAATCAGAAAAGGCAAAAGAAGACAACACACAAGAAGTGGATAAGCCAGGGAGGGTGTTGAAGAATGATCTCGAAGAAAACTCATCATCATTATCATCTTTGTAGAAATAAGCATTTGATGTAACTGTAAAATCAGTCGTTGGCTGTTCGAGCATTTTCACTAGAATAGGCAAACGAATGTTCTGGATTGTGTACATACATAACATACATACATACATACAGAAAAGCAAGCATACGAAAAGAGACATCCAGAACATTCTATATGTAAGAGAAGTAGCATAGGAAGAAGACTACTTGAACATTCTAGACGTAAGAGAAGGAAGTATAAAAGCATGCTGTACATCGAGTCTTGTATCATTGTATCATTTTTGTTGTGCAAGATCAGTTATGATTGTGTCGTTTCAGTTAAGTTGAAAACGTCGCGTTGTGTACTTGCTACTTATGTATAATTTTGATTTTTTTATTGAATAAACTTTTGTGCACCTACATTTACACAAACTGCGTTTTGATTTGTATATCAAAAGAGAAAAATCCTCAACAGTTTTGGCTTTCCCAACTGGGAGAGCAACTGTAGCTCTTTGCTGTCCACCGTAAGCTGACCGAAGCGATTTGATAACCGCAATGGGGAGTGAGCTATCTTTCAACTCCACCCTAATTGCCTCTAATATCTCCTCTTTGCTCGTTAACTCATCTAGATCACGAATCTCAATGTGCACCGATTCGGTAAGTGTTTTGACTACCGCTCTGTCGCCCAGTGCCTTGCCTACAGCTTCGTGAAGAGCCTCTGCGCTATGCTCCGGCTTCCTACTTAGTTGCAACAGTAGGTCCCCTTAGCTGTCCTCCTAATCCCCTGAACGTCACCGCTCAAATGCTTTAAGTTTGGGTCGCTCTTGACTACGCGAAGCATGTCCGCATAGCTGCACCCGCCTACGCCACAGATCGCAATTGCGTCAGTTCTGGGCCCAGCAACAAGAGCAGCAGCAACATAACAGGCAAGTAAACCAACGTATTGAAAAGCTTGAGAGAATAGTACTTGATTTGACAAACATGATTAAGGATTGGGCTGGAGATAGACCAAATCTTCAGTTTGAAGCTAACGTTGCAGGTTCGCAATGAATCCACTAAAGGTTCTTATCTGGAATGCTAACGGCATTTTAAGTTAAAAAGAAGAAAAACTCTTCGTACACAACAACAGCGTCGACATTCTTCTTCTGACGGAGATCAGGATGAAGCGTGGAGAGACTATAAAAATATATGGGTATGCCTGCTACCCAGCCTTCAGACCATCACGTAATAATAACAGCGTTGGCGGAGAGGCAGTATTGGTGAGGACCACTCTTCGCCATTTCCCTCAAAGAGTTATTGAGACTCGTAACATACAAATGGCATCAGTAAAAGTAGCTACGGCACTGGGGGTTGTGGAGTTCAGCGCCATATACTGCCCTCCAAGAGTCAGGATTGAGGAAAGCCACTTCATCAACACACTCCGCGCATGCGGTCAAAGATATTTAGTTGGTGGTGACTGGAATGCCCGTCATTGGTTGTGGGGAGACACCTACAACTCACCTAGGGGACGCGAGCTAGCAGAAGCCATCTCAGTTACTGGCTCTAGGATCCTTGCTACTGGATCACCAACCAGGTACCCATATGTGCCTCACCACACACCCTCTTGTATAGACTTTGCCTTGTACCATGGAATAGCGGATTCTCGACCAACCATAACCCAGAGCTGGGATCTAGACTCTGATCATCTGGCCCTTGTCATTAGTATTGACACAGAAGGCATAATTGCTAACACACGCCGTCCTCTAATCACCAAGCACACGGACCTGCTTGTCTTTAGGCAACACTTGGAGAGCTCAATTCAGCTGAACACCACGCTAAGCTCTGGTGAAGACATTGAGATGGCTGTCGATAGCTTCACTGACAGCATTTATACGGCTGCTGCTGCCTTAATACCTTCTGAAATCCAGATAGGCAACACCTATGGAATTCGACTAACAAGAGAAGCCAGGGAGCTTCTGACTCAGAAAAGAAGGCTCCGAAGACGCGCAATCAGATCGCAGGACCCATGGGACCGAATTTTATGGAACCGGGCTGCTAGGCAACTACGAAATGTACTAAAGGAACTTGTTACTTCTAGCAGAAACTGGCTTCCTATGATTATACAGTTGATGCTGGGTACTCGCTATGGAAGTGTACTAAGTCACTTAAGACTCAACCGTTCAGACAGGTACCAATCCGATGTCCTATCGGTGATCTCGCCAAGAACGAAGAAGAACAAGCTAACTCGCTTGCGAATCATTTAGATACTAGGTTTAATCATTACGAATTTGCCACTGATGACCAGATCCAAGAAACTACTGATAGTCTGCAGACACCTCTTCAAATGTCCTTACCTATTAAGGCAGTTAGGGCTGAGGAAATTGCTGAAGTCATAAAGTCCATGCCGATGAAGAAAGCACCTGGTTATGACAGAGTGTGCAATGCAACTCTGAAAGCCCTACCTACTCGGGCGATCATCTATATGGCTTTAATATTCAATGCTATACTGAGGGTGCAGTTCTTCCCTAAACAGTGGAAAATGGCGTAGCAGACTAGCGAGACAACTGCTCCCTGTGAGACCACTAAGGCGACTAAAACGCCTGGGATTCGCCAAAAATATGAATTAAACATAAGTATAATTAAATTAAAAATAATTTAAATAGTTATAAGTCCTTCTGTATACAACAGAAGGTTAGGTCATTATTTTAGTATATAAATGTGTTGTTAAGCTACTACAATTGCAATGTATGGGTTCAACGCTTAAATAAATAAAATAAAAAAAAAATAAAAATCCTGGGCCAGCTATTCAGGTTTGTCAGAGGACCAGTCTGGCTTGCATTCTTAGCGGTAGTACCTAGAACCATTGGTTCTTTTGGTTTCGCTGCGCTTTTATTGGGCCTCGGCTTTTTGGATGGAGTAGCGTATTGCTACCTGTTAGGGCCGTTGTTTGTGGTTTTTCAGCTACCTTCTTGGGCGGTGTGGTCTGCACCTCGCAGTTTTTTACCGGACGGACACTAAGCTTTTTAGCCGCCTTATGAAGATTGACTAGCTTAGCCAACTCCTCCCTCATCTGCGCATTTATATGCCGCTGGCCGCCAAATAAAGCGGACAAGCCCTCTAGGGTAACTGTAGTGGGCAATGACTACTAAAATTTGAGTTTATCAGAGTTTAGAGAGACCCCAGTACATTAACTACTATGAGACAATAAGAGCCCGAAAGTGTGCACTACTTTAGAATGCGTCTAAAAGTATGCAGTACTTTAGCGATTGCAACTTCGCCGCAGAAGTTAGGTTGCTGTCTTTGCTAAGACCAAGCTACTCAAAAAGGTTAGTGAGCAGCTGAATGTCCGCTGCAATTTCCAGCACTACTAACAGCTGTGAGAGTGAGTGCACCTGATTGTTATTATTTGTGCAAGTTATTATTATTATTTGTGCCCTTGTCAAAATTTGCGGACTGGGCAAGGCGCTGGAACATTGAAATCAACAACGGAAAATCGTGCAATACCTGCTACACTTTAAAGCGAAAAACGCCACCAGGTGTGTTCTTGGAGGGGAATCCAGTAGCACAAGCTAACGATGCCAAGTATCTTGGAGTGGTACTGGATCGCAGACTCACCTTCTCCAAGCACATAACCGCCATCACAATACGACTACGTGCGGCGGTGAAAAAGCATTACTGGCTTCTTAATTCGCACAGCAAGCTGACTCTTAACAACAAAATGACGGTGTATAAGCAAATACTAGCGCCAATGTGGAAATATGGCTGCCAAATCTCGGGTCTGGCTTGTGACAGTCAGATCAAACGAATACAGGTTGCCCAAAATAAAATCCTAAGACTGATTACCGGCTGCGAATGGTATGTCAGAAACTCCATATTGCACCGAGATCTGAAAATAGCCACAATCTTTAAGTCGGTACCACGACAGACTGTTGAGACACAGAAACCGACTAGCAAACATGCTTAACACACACCGCACTCCAAGGAGGCTCAACCGGAGGCAACCACGAGACCTAATAAATAGGTTTCTGTATTAGAAATCTAATTAAAATTGTAATTATATTCATGTAAATATTGTAAATAATTAAGTAGTAGTGTAGTGTAAGAAGAAGCAACAGCTAAACTTCAAGTTAGGCGGCGAGCCCATAAGGGCAAAAATTCCGTACTCCGCGACAACTCAAATCAACTATATGTGTAAGCATTTATGTGCTTGTGTGCGATATTCTTGCTGCCTGTAGCACTATTAACACCCCAGCAGTTGATGTTCGTTCGGTTGGGTAGCGATCTGAGCTTGCATACACACACACATTTACACTTCCTTGCTATATGTGTAAGCATTTATGTGCCTGTGTGCGATACACTTGCTGCATGTAGCAATTTTGTAGCAATTTTTCCCAGCGATTGCTGTGTGGTAGCTGTTGTGAGTCTACATACACACATACATATGTGTACGTCTGTGATGTGATAATCACAATCACTTGTATAGGTATTTGAATGAATGCTCTGCCTGGGGCATTTGCATGTTTCGTGCATGGGTCTCGAATATTGGGCGTGTGCCTACCTCAACTTTGAATTAAGTAAACGATTTTGGGTAATTTTAGTAAAAGAAAACTGAAAATGAATCGTGAATAAGAAATTAAAATTAAATAAAACATTTAACATAATACATGCATATTTTTTATATTTGGTGGAAAATATGTCTACATAACGAATGCATATTTTTGCATAAAAGGGTCAATTTTACCTGTATATCTAGGCATTTCTTTAAAAGGGTTATATGTGACCTGAATTTGCGCAAGCTTTTGAACAACTTGTCCCGTTTTTGCCTATATGGTCAAATCAGGTACTAAATATTAAAGAACAAATGATAACTGATCAACAGGTAATACAAAATAATTGACCTCTCCTGCAATTCGAGCCCAAAATCGTTTACCTAATTCAAAGTTGAGGTAGGCACACGCCCAATATTCGAGACTCAAGAGAAGAAAGTATATTGGGTTTGTGCAATGTCCGTCTTGCTGTCCGTCCGTCTGTCCGTCTGTCCGTATGAACGCAATATTTTTCGGCGCTATTAGAGCTAGAGACTTGAAATTTTAAACATATACTCATATATGTTCCCGAATTATAAAGTGTAAAAATTTTCCCGATCCGCCCACTAGGGGCGTGGCAAATCGGAAAACTCTTCCGCCCATAGTTAAGTTATCATACTAGATGATGAGCTAGAGAGTTGCA
Source organism: Drosophila antonietae (assembly GCA_030914385.1). Taxonomy (NCBI): domain Eukaryota; kingdom Metazoa; phylum Arthropoda; class Insecta; order Diptera; family Drosophilidae; genus Drosophila; species Drosophila antonietae. The sequence continues at coordinate 118,720 of JAUESO010000541.1, read as the reverse complement.
ATTTTAAATGTATACTCGGGTTGACAACCCAAGACTAATAAGCTATGGTAGATATATCTACGCCCACAGGGGGCGTGGCAAACCGCAAAAGTTTATATCTCCTACAGTTTTAGAGCTAGAAGCTTGAAAATTGGATGGTTGAGTTACTAATGTTCTCCTCTATCGATGCCCTAAAAATAATTTTTCAGCCTCTTTGGGGGCGTGGCATATCGAAAAATACCCTGTAATTTTCGCATTTTTGGAATGTAAGCAACCAAATTTTGCAGGCATGTTAGCCTCGGCCCTTTCTAAGAACTGGCCAAAAATTATCCGTCTACGCCCCCTGGGGGCGTGGCAAATCGGCAAAGAAATTTGTTGTGGCCAACTGCATAATTCATGCATATAATAGCTTAGTAGCAATTGCTATGATGGCAGAAAGCATTTTAACATAAATATAATAATATTAATGAATTTAAAAAATAAAATTCATAAGTTTTTGATTAATAAATAAAAAGTTTCTAGCGGGATTCGAACCTGGGTCTTTTGAAAACAACATGTAATCGTTAGCTAAACCTAAATAAATTCACAGCTGATCAGCTGACCAGCTGATCAGCAGCTTGTGACGACACAAAACAATACAATCGCAATTCTTGCAATATGTATACACTTTTGGATGTGTATACACAAATACAAACATCTGTGTACATACATACATACATATATGCATGCATAGAAAAACTGCTTGCCAAGCAAGCAGCGTGGCAAATCGGAAAAGTTGTTTTAGTTTTAGCTTAAATGCACAATTCATATGCGTATGTTTATAAATTATTACCAATTGGGCAGCAACCATTTTATAATAAATATACAAATATAAAAAAAAATTAAAAAATAATAATTTTTGAAAAAAAAAAAAGTTTTTTGCGGGATTCGAACCCACGCACCCAAGTATAGCTTGCATAGCGCTTGCCATCAGGGCCACTGTTCTAATATTATCTGTGTTAACTAAAACCAAATAAGGCATTGCTAGAGCGTCTCTGACAAAACTAAAGTAACGATCGAAAAATTCCCAATTCAGTCACAATTCTTAGAATATTCTGGCATGCAAACTTTTGTATGCATACATAGAAAATTGTGTGTATACTCGTATAGTGTGTACATGTGTAAATCTGTATGTATGTGTAGGGAAAACGTTTGTTGCTTGCCATGTACGTTTGCTAATTGCCGAAATATTTCGTTAATTAAATGTTTATTAAATAAATAAGATGCACCTATGGGAACAAAGTATATCGCTGTTAGTTGCGCCTAACTGCAACGTTCTTACTTGTTTTTTTAATTTACACTGTGGTCATATTTTGTTGATAGGTCGTGTAACTGACCCTTCTTGTGATTTAATTTTTACGACTTTAGCTTTATTATCTTGGCCTTTGTGAACTTCTTTTATTATTCGTTGTGGCCGTCTAACTGGATGACAATTTTCATCCATCATTTGCTTTATTTGCCCTTCTTCTGATTTGGGCATCTCTTTCTTTTTGCTTCTATCGTTGATTCACCTTTAAATTTTGTACAAGCTGATATAATCCATCCACATTTTGTATTTTGCCCGAGTAATCCATCTATTTTTACTATTCAATTTTTTAGTACATGTGCGTATAAGTCTGCGCCTATTATCATGTCTACTCGACCTGGCTTATAAAATTGGGGATCAGCTAAACTGTAACTGTGCCATTTACATGTATCTATAATATATTTACTTTATTTACTCAACCTTGAGCTTCTCTTTTTTTGATTTTGTTGTTTTTATATCTAGCTTCACTTTGTATTTAGACGTACAAGTGTTTTCTGCTGATAATCCACTTATTTCTGTCTCATTTCTGATTCGGGGTAAATTTAACAACTGTGCGGCCTCCTCAGATATAATTGTTTTTTGAGACCCGCTATCTATCAATGCTCTTAAATCAATATATCTCTCCTTGCTTGTTTTTACTTTGATTATTGCAGTGGATAATATGGCCTTTTCATTTGCCATTATTGTATTTACCCTGTCTTTATTTATATATAAATGTAGCTTTGTGTGATGATGTCTGTTGCAAAAGCAACAAGTTATGTTATTTTTTACACCGATATGAGTTTGAGTGTTTTAAAACTTTGTTCAAGCATGAACATGCCACTTATATAAATATATTAAAAAATAGGCAATAGTCGATAACCTGCGCGTTATCTGAAGCCAAGTAATAAACATGTCATCCCTTAGCTGCAGCGACCAACGCAGCAAGTAATAAAAATGTAACGCGAGACGTGAGAACGGCTTAGCGATCGAAAAGGGACACTTGACAAACATCTGTGCACTCGTGTGCATGGAATTAATTGTAGCCTTCCAGTGCCTGGAAGTATTTTTAAGGTATATAAGAACTAGGATTTTAAGAAATAAACAGTTCAATTTTTGCGCTCGCAAGGGCGAGTTCAATTTTCGGACTCAAGAAGTAGAGTTCAACTTTTGTACTCAAGAAGTAGAGTTCAATTGGTGGGCTCAAAGAGTTCAGAGGTAGGACTCTCTTAACATTTTGGTCCTTCGAGCCTTCTCTGTTGTTTTCCCCCACCAGTGGTAAGAGACACAGAGAAGGAACCAGCGTCTTAATGCTGTGAGTTTTTATAAAAACCTCAGCTTAAGATAAAACATTTAATATATTTCTGTGAGAACAGGTGGGGGAGACCCCACCAGAGGTAAGAGGCAGATAATATATAAATGTATTGCTCAAATTCAAACAAGAGAATTTGTAGTGCTGGTTAAATCCGTATTCCCAAAAAAGAGGAACGGAAAAACAAATTCCATAAGAGAATTTGTAAAAGCTGGTAGATCCGCATCTCCAAAGAAGGGGGCGGACGATCAATTCCTAAAAGAGAATTGTATCGCCAGTGGAAACGTATCCCCAAATAAGGGGAACGAACAAAAATTGCTCAAATTCACAAAAGAGAATTTGTAGCAATAGAGGGCCTTCATCCCCAAACCAATAGGTTGAAGGATGGCTAAGATGACAGGAGCCTTCGGGAAGACGACGACTCTCATCAACTACGCAGAAGCCGCTTCAGAGATGACTGGACCATCATCAGGAGAGCGCGCACAAATTCTGGGCCCCATGGCAGTATGTTCAAGCGTGAACATGTGGCACAAATCAAAGCAGATTTGTGCTATTGTGCTAGTAAATCCGTATTCCCAAAAATAAAAAGGGAACGGACAACTTTAAGTCCAAATAGGACATCTAAGGTCCAAAGAGGACAACTTAAAAAAAAAAAAAAAATTTGCTCAAATTCAGAAATGAGAATTTGTAGCAATGGAGGGTCCGCATGAAGGAAGACAACGATGATAGGAACCTTCGGGAAGATGACAGGACTCTCATCAACCACACAGAAGCCGCTTCAGAGACGAGTGGACAATCATCAGGAGGGCAGTTCTGAGCGCACACAAATTTTGGGCCCCCTGGCAGTATGTTCAAACATGAACATGCGACACAAATAAATATAAAATTACGGATAACCTGCGCGTTACCAAATAAAAAATGCAAAATTCCCAGCCACAAATTTTAGCAGTATGTTCAAGCATGAACATGCCACTTATATAAATATATTAAAAAATAGGCAATAGTCGATAACCTGCGCGTTATCTGAAGCCAAGTAATAAACATGTCATCCCTTAGCTGCAGCGACCAACGCAGCAAGTAATAAAAATGTAACGCGAGACGTGAGAACGGCTTAGCGATCGAAAAGGGACACTTGACAAACATCTGTGCACTTGTGTGCATGGAATTAATTGTAGCCTTCCAGTGCCTGGAAGTATTTTTAAGGTATATAAGCACTAGGATTTTAAGAAATAAACAGTTCAATTTTTGATCTCACAAAGAGAAGAGTTCAATTTTTGAATTCGGTAAATGTGGAGTGTTTCATTTCGACTCTCTAACACACTTTAGACATAAGTATGTCTTTTTAGCAATGTCTAGCCTTTCACTCGGATTCATTGCTTTAAATTTTGTGCATTGCGTGATACTGTAGCAGTAGCTTTGCATATCGGACAATATTGCACATTGGTAGTGCTTCTGAAGACTTTCTTTTCTTCTTTTTTTGATGCGGACGTTGAGTAATACCTCTGTTCTAAAAAGTCCATTACGTCAGTCAGCAGTTGTATGTCCTTTGTCTTTTTTATTTGGCTTTCATATAATTGAAGAGCCTCTTTACTAAATTTTCTCAGTATTAAATGTGCAAACATTTTGTCAACTTCACTTGAGAGTTGAGCTTTATTTTTAATGATGTGTATTGACTCATTGATTGTGTGTATGAAGTTGTTGACACTTTTGGATGAGTCAGTATCTAAATTTGGGAGTTCTAATATTCGGTTAAATTGTTCCGAAAACATTTTTCTTTTATTTTCGTATCTTTTGGTTAATAACTCCCAAGCTACGGTATAGTTATCTGCGGACCCTGTTAATAGGTGAGCAACCATGCTCTTTGCTTCTCCTCGTAATGAGGTTTTTAAATAGTTAAATTTTATGGCAGAAGTTAGGTCCTGTCTTTGATCGATAAGGTCGTTAAATAGTTGAGCGAATGAGTCCCAATCTTTAGCATCGCCAAAGAATATTTGGGTTGAAGCTCTTGTATGTGTTTCGAAATTCTATTCCATAAGAATAGAATCTTATTTTTTCGAATTTCGAAAACACCTACATTTGATTTCGCAATATCCTCATTTGTTTCTTTTAAGTATTTTCTTATCTGATCTACTTTGTTTTCAAATTCTGCCTCTTCATGAACTGTCACCGTTCCTATCTGCCTAATTTCTTCTTTTATTTGCTTCCCGCTACTCAAAATTTCTGTTTTTATATCTTTTATAGTTTTTACCGCTTTTTCAAACTCCTTATTGTTAAAATATGGGTGGTCTATTACCCCCACTTTTAACAATATTGTGTTATTATTTTCTAACTCATTCTGTATCCTACCTAGCTCTTCTAATATGTCGCTAGGTGGCCTTATCTCATCTGATGAGTCTAGCTTCATCAATCTGGACACTAAGTCCGATTGTTTTTTTTAAAAGTACTATGATTTTCTCTGACAGCATTGTCTTATCTTATTTTTAACAATAAAGTAAATAAAATTACGACTTATCTTTGCTCCAGACTTCTCCGAAGGGTGGCTCTGCGTGATCGATTGGAATCCTCTGTCGTCAGAATGGCTCTTGCGTGATTGGAATCCTCTGTCTTCAGAATGGTTCCTGCGTCGTTAATTGCTGCTGTTGTTGTTGTTTTTTATTTGTGTCCGTTTTTTTTTTCTTTTTTTTTTGCGGTTTTTGTTGTTCTTTTTGGACTTCTTGAATTTGTCTCTTTGGACTTATGAAAGTTGTCCGTTCCCTTCTTATTTTTGGGATACGAACTTATTCGCACTACAAATTTTAATTATTTTTGAGCACTTTTTTTTTTATGTCCTATTTGGACTTATTAAAGTTGTCCGTTCCCTTATTTTTGGGGTTACGGACTTAGTTGCACTGCAAATTTTTCTTTATTTAAAACTTGAGCACTTTTTTTTTTTTTTTGATGCCCTATACGGACTTAGTTGCACTACAAATTTTTAATTTTTGATTTGAGCACTTTTTGTTGTCCTATTTGGACTTATTAATGTTGTCCGTTCCCTTTTTATTTTTGGGATACCGACTTATTTGCACTACAAATTATTTTTGAGCACTTTTTGTCCTATTTGGACTTTTTAATGTTGTCCCCCCCCTTTTTATTTTTGGGATACGGACTTATTTGCACTACAAATTATTTTTGAGCACTTTTTGTCCTATTTGGACTTTTTAATGTTGTCCCCCCCCTTTTTATTTTTGGGATACGGACTTATTTGCACTACAAATTTTTCCTTTTTTTTTAAATTTGAGCACTATTTTGTATATATACTCTGTCTCTTACCTCTGGTGGGGGAGAACAGAGCAATATAACAAAATTTTTGTTGTCTTTTGCTGAGGTTTTGTAATACCACAGCACAAAGACGCTGGTTCCTTTTCTGTGTCTCTTACCACTGGTAGGGGAAAACAACAGAGAACGCCGAAGGACCAAAATGTTATCCTCCGAGATGTATTTTTTTTTTTTTTTTTTTTTTTTTTTGAGCCCAAAAATGGAACTTTGAACTCTTTGAGTTCAGATTGAACTCTGGTCCCTTTGGATTCAAAAATTGAACTCTTCTCTTTGTGAGATCAAAAATTTAACTGTTTATTTCTTAAAATCCTAGTGCTTATATACCTTAAAGTTACTTCCAGGCACTGGAAGGCTATAATTAATTCCATGCACACAAGTGCACAGATGTTTGTCAAGTGTCCCTTTTCGATCGCTAAGCCGTTTTCACGTCTCACGTTAAATTTTTATTACTTGCTGCGTTGGTCGCTGCAGCTAAGGGATGATATGTTTATTAGTTGGCTTCAGATAACGCGCACGTTATCGACTATTGCCTATTTTTAATATGTTTACTTATGAGGCATGTTCATGCTTGAACATACTGCCAGGGGCCTAAGATTTTTGGCTGAGAAATTTTAATTTTATGTTTGGTAACGCGCAGGTTATCCGTAATGTTTATTCTTTTACATATGTTTGTTTTTATTTATCGTGTTCATGTTTGAACAATTGTAATCGGGCGACCTTCTTTTGAAAGAACGACGCCAAGGCCATGTGCCGAGGCATCAATTGTTGAATCAAAGGTCTTTTTAAAATTTGGGTATCTTAATATCACATCCTCAGACATGAGAATGTTTTTTAGTCTATCGAAAGTTTGTAGCTGTTTAGCTGTTAAGTCAATTTTAACCGTTGTCTGCTTTTAATAGTTCGGTTAATGGTGTAATTCTTTATGAAACATCGATAATAATTGGATAACCCTAGGAACGACCTAAGATCAATCAAGGTTGAAGGTGGCTTGAAGTTTGAAATTGCCTGTTCTTTTTGGGAGATGTTTTAACACCGCCTCTAGCTATGACAAAACCCAAATATTCCACGAGCTTCTTAAAAAACTTTGACTTTACTTGGGATATTCTCATGCCAGCTTCCTAAAGACTTTTTAAGACCCAGTCAATGTGCTTTACATGATCTACTTTTTTACATTATTACGTCGTTAACGTTCCCTATTTTCCCCTACAATACATCGTCTACGGCTCTCTGAAATAAGGTTGAAGCGTTTTCCAGGCCAAATGGGAGTCGGCAGAACTCATATTTGCCGGTATTTACGGAGAAAGCCGTTTTTCTCTGTCCCTTTCCACCAATGCGACTTTAGGTCTAATGTAGTGAAAAACTGGGCCTTACCTATGTTCGACAGTATTGTCGAGATTGCAGATATAGGGTATTTGTCATTCATTGTTTTTTTATTAAGTTTCCTGAATTCAATTACCTTTCTTTTCGCGCTCTGCTAACCGTGCAGTTGCTGCCGTGGCTTGGGCTGAATTTTGGACGCTTGTAACTCTATTTCTATATGAACGATCGTCATGAAACTTTCGAAATATATTAAGAGCACCCAAATGTATCTATTTGCCAAATTGCCCCCAATGGGCGTAGATATATCCGCCATAGCTTTTTGAACTTGGGTTGTCACCGCGAGTATACATTCCTAATTGCAACTCTCTAGCTCATCATCTAGTATGATTACTAGCCTATGGGCGCAAGAGTTTTCCGATTTGCCACTCCCCTAGTGGGCGGATCATATATGAGTATATGTTCCAAATTTCAATAGAGAGTATAAAAAAAAAAAAAAAAAAAAAAAAAAAACTAGTAGCCACTTCTAATACATCTGTTATGCTAATAGTTATAAATTGCTTAATGGCTGTTAGAGAGTCGAAATGAAACACTCCACATTTACCGAATTCAAAAATTGAACTCTTCTCTTTGTGAGAACAAAAATTGAACTGTTTATTCCTTAAAATCCTAGTGCTTATATACCTTAAAAATACTTCTAGGCACTGGAAGGCTACAATTAATTCCATGCACACAAGTGCACAGATGTTTGTCAAGTGTCCCTTTTCGATCGCTAAGCCGTTCTCACGTCTCGCGTTACATTTTTATTACTTGCTGCGTTGGTCGCTGCAGCTAAGGGATGACATGTTTATTACTTGGCTTCAGATAACGCGCAGGTTATCGACTATTGCCTATTTTTTAATATGTTTATATAAGTGGCATGTTCATGCTTGAACATACTGCCAGGGGCCTGAATTTGGTGGCTGGGAAATTTTAATTTTTTGTTTGTTTGGTATCGCGCAGGTTATCCGTAATTTTATATTTATTTGTATGTATGTTTTTATTTATCGTGTTCATGTTTGAACATTCTGCCCGGGGGCCTAATTTCTGTGTTTTTGATAACGCGGAGGTTATCAGGTATTTTGTAAATTATAATATCAATTCTTTTTGCATATATAACTAATATTATTATAATTATGAATCTTAATATCATAGATGCGTGTCCTGATATATGATGACAATGGAGCCCGTTTAACTCTAAGTGATTTCCCTTCATATGCTGTATTGCTATTTGTAAATTTTCTATCTCTTTTCTGTGGTTAATTTTTGCTACTTCTAATGGGCTCCACACTATTTTTGGGGTCTCAACTATTTTTCCTACGTATGAGGTTGCAACTTCTTCGTATCTCTCTGAGTGGATGTTATTAGTCTTGATATTAGCTTAGTCTTGATCCTCCCCGCCCCCTAGTGGTTTGTTTCGTGCTTCTTTGTTCTGAGTCTTCATTTTTTAATTTACACTGTGGGCATATTTTTGTTGATAGGTCGTGTAATTGACCCTTCTTGTGATTTAATTTTTACGACTCTAGCTTTATTATCTTGGCCTTTGTGAACTTCTTTTATTACTCGTAGTGGCCGTCTAAGTGGATGACAATTTTCATCTTTCATTTGCTTTATTTGCCCTTCTTCTGATTTGGGCATCTCTTTCTTTTTGCTTCTTTTTGTTTCTCTTGCTTCTTTTTTCCTTCCTTTTTCTTCTTTTTGCCTTATCGTTGATTTACCTTTAAATTTTGTACAACCTGAGTAATCCATCTATTTTTACTACTCCATTTTTTAGTACATGTGCGTATAGGTCTGCGCCTATTATCATGTCTACTCGACCTGGCTTATGAAATTGGGGATCAGCTAAACTGTAACTGTGCCATTTAGCTGTATCTACATTTACTTTGTCTACTGGGAGGGCTTTCATTAATTTTGATACTATGATGGCCTCAACCTTTAGCTGCTCTTTTTTTAATTCTGTTGTTTTTATATCTAGCTTCACTTTGTATTTCGACCTACAAGTGTTTTCTGCTGATATTCCACTTATTTCTGTCTCATTTCTGATTCGGGGTAAATTCAACCACTGTGCGGCCTCCTCAGATATAATTGTTTTTTGAGACCCGCTATCTATCAATGCTCTTAATTCAATATAGTTCTCCTTGCTTGTTTTTACTTTAATTATTGCAGTGGCTAATAAGGCCTTTTCATTTGCCATTACTGTATTAACACTGTCTTTATTTATATTTAAATGTAGCATTGTGTGATGATCTCTGTTGCAAAAGCCACAAGTTATGTTATTTTTACACCGATATGAGTTTGAGTGTTTTAAACACTTTAGACGTAAGTATGTCTTTTTAGCAATGTCTAGCCTTTCACTCGGATTCATTGCTTTAAATTTTGTGCATTGCGTGACACTGTGGCCTACTGCTTTGCATATCGGACAATATTGCACATTGGTAGTGCTTCTGAAGACTTTCTTTTCTTCTTTTTTTTGATGCGGACGTTGAGTAATACCTCTGTTCTAAAAAGTCCATTAGTCAGTCAGCAGTTGTATGTCCTTTGTCTTTTTTATTTGGCTTTCATATAATTGAAGAGCCTCTTTACTAAATTTTCTCAGTATTAAATGTGCAAACATTTTGTGAACTTCACTTGAGAGTTGAGCTTTATTTTTAATGATGTGTATTGACTCATTGATTGTGTGTATGAAGTTGTTGACACTTTTGGATGAGTCAGTATCTAAATTTGGGAGTTCTAATATTCGGTTAAATTGTTCCGAAAACATTTTTCTTTTATTTTCGTATCTTTTGGTTAATAACTACCAAGCTACGGTATAGTTATCTGCGGACCCTGTTAATAGGTGAGCAACCATGCTCTTTTGCTTCTCCTCGTAATGAGGTTTTTAAATAGTTAAATTTTATGGCAGAAGTTAGGTCCTGTCTTTGATCGATAAGGTCGTTAAATAGTTGAGCGAATGAGTCCCAATCTTTAGCATCGCCAAAGAATATTGGGACTTGCATTCTCGGTAGTCCAGGGAGATTATCCCCCTTTTCTTGGATAGTGGGTTGAGTTATGGAAGTTTTCTTTGCGTCTAATGCGCTGATGGTGTTTTTGAATATCGAACTCTAGTTCGATTACCCCTTCTTCAAACGTTTTGCTGGCTTCATATTTGGGTTGAAGCTCTTGTATGTGTTTCGAAATTCTATTCCATAAGAATAGAATCTTATTTTTTCGAATTTCGAAAACACCTACATTTGATTTCGCAATATCCTCATTTGTTTCTTTTAAGTATTTTCTTATCTGATCTACTTTGTTTTCAAATTCTGCCTCTTCATGAACTGTCACCGTTCCTATCTGCCTAATTTCTTCTTTTATTTGCTTCCCGCTACTCAAAATTTCTGTTTTTATATCTTTTATAGTTTTTACCGCTTTTTCAAACTCCTTATTGTTAAAATATGGGTGGTCTATTACCCCCACTTTTAACAATATTGTGTTATTATTTTCTAACTCATTCTGTATCCTACCTAGCTCTTCTAATATGTCGCTAGGTGGCCTTATCTCATCTGATGAGTCTAGCTTCATCAATCTGGACACTAAGTCCGATTGTTTTTTTAACAGTACTATAATTTTCTCTGACAGCATTTTCTTTTCTTATTTGAACAATAAAGTAAATAAAATTACGACTTATCTTAGCTCCAGTCTTCTCCGAAGGGTGGCTCTGCGTGATCGATTTGAATCCCACTGTCTTCTGAATAGCTCCTGCGTGATTGGAATCCCGATGTCTTCTGAATCGCTCCTGCGTGATTGGAATCCCGTTGTCTTCTGAATCGCTCCTGCGTGATCGATTGGTGCTGTTGTTGTTTGTTTGTTTTTTTTTTTGTGTCCGCTTTTTTTTTGTTTTTTTTTTTTTTTTTTGCGGTTTTTGTTGTCCTTTTTGGACTTCTTGACTTTGTCTCTTTGGACTTATGAAAGTTGTCCGTTCCCTTTTTATTTTTGGGATACGAACTTATTCGCACTACAGATTTTAATTATTTTTGAGCACTTTTTTTTGTTTTTTTTTATGTCCTATTTGGACTTATTAAAGTTGTCCGTTCCCTTATTTTTTGGGATATGGAATTAGTTGCACTGCAAATTTATCTTTATTTAAAACTTGAGCACTTTCTTTTTTTTTTATGTCCTATTTGGACTTATTAATATTGTCCGTTCCCTTTTTATTTTTGGGATACGGACTTATTTGCACTACAAATTATTTATTTTTGATTTGAGCAGTTTTTGTTGTCCTACTTGGACTTATTAATGTTGTCCGTTCCCTTATTATTTTGGGATACGGACTTATTTGCATTACAAATTTTTCTTTTTTAAAACTTGAGCACTTTTTTTTTTTTATTATGTCCTATACGGACTTAGTTGCACTACAAATTTTTTAATTTTTGACTTGAGCACTTTTTGTTTTTGATGTCCTATTTGGACTTTTTAATGTTGTCCGTTCCCTTTTATTTTTGAGACACGAACTTATTTGCACTACAAACTTTTCTTTTTTAAAATTTGAGCACTATTTTGTATATATACTCTGTCTCTTACCTCTGGTGGGGGAGAACAGAGCAATATAACAAAATTTTTGTTGTCTTTTTGCTGAGGTTTTGTAATACCACAGCACAAAGGCGCTGGTTCCTTTCTCTGTGTCTCTTACCACTGGTGGGGGAAAACAACAGAGAACGCCGAAGGACCAAAATGTTAGAGAGTCGAAATGAAACACTCCACATTTACCGAATTCAAAAATTGAACTCTTCTCTTTGTGAGAACAAAAATTGAACTGTTTATTCCTTAAAATCCTAGTGCTTATATACCTTAAAAATACTTCCAGGCACTGGAAGGCTATAATTAATTCCATGCACACAAGTGCACAGATGTTTGTCAAGTGTCCCTTTTCGATCGCTAAGCCGTTCTCACGTCTCGCATTACATTTTTATTACTTGCTGCGTTGGTCGCTACAGCTAAGGGTGACATGTTTATTACTTGGCTTCAGATAACGCGCAGGTTATCGACCATTGCCTATTTTTTAATATGTTTATATAAGTGGCATGTTCATGCTTGAACAATGGCCATCTCCTGAACATCAATATTGTTTAGCATTGCACGAGTGATCAAGTTTACTTTCGAAGGGGTTATAGCAAGAATTCAATTTTGAAAATCTGATATGAACATTCTGTTTTTAGCCAAAATAGTTTCATATACATAAATGGTCAATGTCGGTTTGGTCCGCTTTATTTATTGAATTAAGTAATTTTGTCAGTTCGTTGAGTCGAGATTAAAATTTTGAGTTTAATTCTATTTGTTCGTTTTCGGAGTTTATTAATTGATTTTGTCTACATTTAATCTGTTCCCAGTCGTCAACGTCAGGAGTCCCTGCTATCACCTTAAAGGCTGCCCTTAACAGGTTAATGCTACGGGTCATTCTATGGTTTATTTTAAGCGTTCTAATTAGCATCTCTATATGTCCTTTATATATTGTTGTTTGAATAATTCTATCATCTGTCTAGTTTCGCCCACGTAAATCTCGTACGATGACACGTTTGTCGTGTGTCCTAGGTATCCGTATTCGTTCGAAATAGTAACGTCTCCGTCAGTTACAGGTATGTAGTAGTCGTGAGTTTAAAGGTTGCGTTCGAAAAGGTCATTAGAAGTGTCACTATACTAATACTACCCTGAAATGGAAAACTAATTTTAATTTTTGGTAGCTTACTCTCTAAGATTGTCCTTATGGACCACCCTCCCTTTAATAAGAACTGTCGATCAAGGGTCTGCTTCTACTATGCCTTCAACGCATATTGGTGTCAGCTTATTACCTAAGCGACTGCTTGATTTTACCCATACTTTATCTCATACTTCATACTCTTTGTTCATTCTATTTTTATTTTCCTGTGTTATTTTTATACCCACCCCATTTCCAAATTATCGATAAGAAATCGAAAATTCGTTTTCTTACGCTTTTTGAGCATAACTTCTACACCGTTTGTGCTAGAGACTTCAAATGTTGTATATTTAGATAAATATTATGGATAAGCAGATTTTCATATTGTTATATTTTGGATGCTTCGTCTCCAATTTGAATAAAACGCATTTCAAATACTGGAGAATTGCAATTTGGCAAATATATACATTTAGGTACTCTTCAACTACTCTAAAAGATTCATGAAGTTCGTCCATCTAGAAATGAAGTTATATGCGTTCAAAGTATATCCCAATTCACCCCCTAGCTACGGCAGCAACTGCGCGGTTAACAGACCGCGCGCTCATACGTTCGTAAACAAGAAGATCCTTTTTTTTTTTTTTTTTGCAGAGTTCAGAGTATATCGTAGCGAGCCGTCTCGACTAGAGCCTTCTTACTTTTTTAGTTGCGCTTTTTGAAGTCTTTCTGTTGTCTTTATTTCTGTTTCTATATTGCGTGAGTGAATTATATAAATCGCTTTCATTTGAGTTAACTAATGAATAGTTATATTGTATTCTATTGTGGAAAGAAGAATCAGGTCGACGATTTCGCTTATTTGTTTGTCTAATTTCATACAGCGCGCAGTTTCTGCTAAGGTGATGTGGAACCGTTCGATTTGACCATTCGAGACAATGTGGGATGGAGGAGTTTGACATAATGGACTTGACTGTTTCTGAATTTAGAGATCTTTCATTATCGCAGTAAATGATATGAATATTTGGAAAGAGGCTTACAAGTTGCAGAAGTGAGGTTTTGATATCAACAATAGCTCATGACAAAATTGGCTGGGTTACGGCAAATTTAGAGGATTTATTGACACGTGTAATAAAGTATTTTTGGTCTGTGGAAAATACATCGACATTTAAACGTTCCTAACATCTGTTTTTTTGGGATGTCGGTTATACTTGGCCCCCGAGCATGTTTTACAATTTGCAACAACTTTTACTGCAAGTTTTGTCATGTCAGGAAAAAAATAATCGAACATTATTTGCATAACATTTTCCTATGCCGCTAGGTGAGCTCTTTTGTGTTCGTGTAACACAATTTCTTTTTGGTCAGTTTTGTTTATAATATCCGCCAATAGATACTTACAGTATCGAAAAGTTGTTGACGGAAAAAGTTTAATCATGCTGTGTTGGATAAAGGCAAAGATTGGCAACTCGCAGTGAATTCCATTGACAAACCCTGCGCTTACGACATCTTGCAATGTTCGCGGAAGAGTGCTACGATCTGAGATTCCTATGATGTGTCTTCTTTTATTCTGAAGTTATAAGAACGCTTTTATTAAGGAAGGGTAATTTGATTGCTCAATTATTATCTGATTCCCAAAGCAGTTTACTGGTCTCAATAGTATAGATAAGGGGCTCTTCGCTATGGATTGTAGCGAGATCCGAACACTGAGACTCCGAGTCGTGACAATGCATCTGCTATGTTCTATGTTCTCCTTGCCATTTGTACGTCATTTTAGCGGTATGTTCATCAATAAACGCTTTCCAACGCTTTATTTTTACGTTTGTATTGCGAACAGATACCTCAAAAGTCAAAAGCTGATCGTTGGTAAATATGTTTAGGTTTCTAACTCCGTACAGGTAATTCCGGAGATTTTTGAGTGCCCAAACTATTTTAAAAAGTTCTCGCTCATTTGTAGTGAATTCTGCCTCATTATCCCGAAATGTTTTTCAGATCATTGTTGTTAGAGAGTCGAAATGAAAACACTCCACATTTACCGAATTCAAAAATTAAACTCTTCTCTTTGTGAGATCAAAAATTTAACTGTTTATTTCTTAAAGTCCTAGTGCTTATATACCTTAAAGTTACTTCCAGGCACTGGAAGGCTATAATTAATTCCATGCACACAAGTGCACAGATGTTTGTCAAGTGTCCCTTTTCGATCGCTAAGCCGTTCTCACGTCTCACGTTACATTTTTATTACTTGCTGCGTTGGTCGATGCAGCTAAGGGATGACATGTTTATTACTTGGCTTCAGATAACGCGCAGGTTATCGACTATTGCCTATTTTTATACCCTGAACCCATTGAAAATGGGAATTGAGCCCTGTCCGTCTGTCCGTCCGTCTGTCCGTCAGTCCGAATGAACGTCGAGATTTCGGAAACTACAAAAGCTAGAGAGCTGAAATTTCACATGAACACTCGTATGTTAGCTGCGCAATACGAGTTTATTTTGTTTTTTCGATAACTCGTCCCATTTCCAAATTATCGAGCAAAAATAAAAAATTCGTTTAAATTTTTTAGGTTTTTTGGGTATAACTTCTACACCGTTTTAGCTAGAGACTTCAACTTTATATATTTAGATAGATATTATGGATACGCAGATTATGTAATTTTCAGATTTTTGATGCCACGCCCCCTTCGCCCTCAATTAGAAAAAAAAAACGCATTTCAAATACTAGAGACTTGCAATTTGGCACATACATAGAGTTAGATACTCTTAATCTATTCTAAAAATTTCATGAAGATCGTCCATCTAGAAATGGAGTTATTAGCGTCCAAAGTTCAGCCCAACCCACCCCCCAAGTCACGGCAGCAACTGCGCAGTTAGGAGAGCGCGCGCTTATAAGTGCGTAAAGAAGAAGAGTATCACTTTCTTGCAGGTCTCGACTAGAGCCTTCTTACTTGTTATACCCTGAACCCATTGAAAATGGGAAATCAGGGTATAATGGTTTTGTTAAAAGTATGTAACAGGCAGAAGGAGGCGTGGCAGACACCATAAAGTATATATATTCTTGATCAGGGTGACGAGAAAAGTTGATATAGCCATGTCCGTCTGTCTGTCCGTATGTTTGAACGCGTCGATTTCCGAAGATACAAAAGCTAGAGAGTTCATTCTTTTTGTGTTAGGTCCGTATATTGCACGCGCAGTACGAGTTTGTTTCAGAAATTCGATAACTCGTATATTTGCAAAGTTATCGATAAACGAATTTATCGGGAACCAGTTATAAAATTCTAGCTGATTCATCTTTAGAGTTAGAGTCTCCAAGTCTTCTTCATATATATAGATACCAATTTAATACAGTTTTTGTCAGATTTTGGATTCCGGTCCCCAATTCGCCCCCACACCACCAAATGTGTAAAAAATGCATTTCAAATACTAGAGACAAAGAGTTTGGTTTGGCATATAGATATGAATATCATAATCTTAATCTGAACATATCAATACGATTGTCCATCTAGAAACAGAATTATTAGTCTACATACATAGGCAGATGCAACGAATGTTAGGGTGTTGCAGGTTCTAGTCTCGCCTGAGCCCTTCCTAATTTCCTAATCTTACTTTTAATTTTTTTTTTTTATTATTTTTTTCTTATTATTATTATTTATTCTTTTGTATTTGATACCTTTAAAAGGCAGTTGGTAGTTTAACTAATTGTGAATAAGTTGTTTCTTTTTTTAATTTCAAATATTTAATAGCATCATTTCTGAAAGTGTTTTTGTTTCAATTATATTTTATTCCGTTAAGTCAACAGAAAATAATGAACAGAAAGTTTGCCCAAATAACAAAAGCAGCATTTACCCTAACTATGGAGATGGCTTAATGGCTTTATTTTCTATTATATTCTACTTAATTTATATCACGATTATCTAGGGAATGGCATCTTGTTAGTCTTCAGGTTATTGTGTTGACGTGTAGGTTTGCCGCTAGTTGCTTTGGGTGGACGGATAGTCTACCCGCATAGCTTGAGCTGTGTCGGCCAATGAGCTCTGCTATAGTCGGCATCTTGAGATCTGTATGGAGTGTTTCGTTCCTTACGAACCATTCGGCTTCAGTCCATTTTCTCAGAGCTTTATTCTGTAAGAGTTGATCTTTTTTAATGTGCGTTTGCGCAGCAGATCCCCATAATGGTATAGCGTATGTGAATACAGGTTCCACAATCGCGTTATACATTTTTTTTTTTTTACTGTAGAGGGACAGTTTACTTTCGCTCCTTAGCATCCAGTTGAGATTTTTTAGTTTGAACTGGCACCTCTTCACCATCTGGCTTATGTGGGCACCATACGTCAGTCTCACAAGTTCTGTGCCTAAACTATCTTGACAAGGGCCACCAGGCATTGTCTGCTCGAGACTTCATCACATCTTAATACATCGGGAGGGATCATTTCAACTTCAAACGATGTTGTCACACATACATACACCAATCGAACAGACTAAGTCATCCTGGCATCCTTCGCACAATCACTACGCCTGCCAAAGGTCAGACGGCATTTGCGAATCTGTAACATTGGCGAATCACACACAGACATCAAGTTTGGCACTTCAGCCACAATGAAGTCACGTTTGGACGATTTCAAGATACCCATTAATTTCTGCGTGACGCCACACATTGCATATTTGCTGGATTCGGACATCGACATTTCATCTTGGAATATACCCAAGAATACACCCTCAGCTGATGAGCAGTTTCGCAAAACTCGCCATATTGATTTACTTATTGAAACTGAAACATTTTTTTAAACTCTTGCAGTGGGACAAATGAAATTAAATCCCTGTCTTCCTACGCTTCAGAAAACGCTGAGATTCGAATCATTAGAACTGCGCTTAATTCGCTCCGTGAATATGATGATCTGAATTATATGAGTTTGGTAAACTCACCAAGGCTTGACGAGCCACAAAATTACATACCACATCACTGCGTTTTTAAGCCAAACAGCACTTCAACGAAGCTCATTGTCTTCAATGCCTCAAATCGAGCCTCATAGCAACGATCATTCAAAGATGTTGTTAATGGTTGGAGCGACTATTAAGACGGATCTATACACGCTTCTGCTACGCTTTCGACCTTACAAATACACACTCACTGCAGATGTCGTGAAAATATTCAGGCAAGTTTTGGTGACTATCGTGACCAAATTGCAATACATTCTTTGGAGAGATTCGGCAGATAAACTACTTCAGACGCATGAACTAAACACAATCACGTGCGGCACGTCCATAGCACCATATCTCGCTATACGCAGTGTGGGCATAACACAGCCGAAGACCTGCAACAACTCAAGGCAGAGATCATCGAAGTACTTGGCAAGAACAAGATTAAACTAGTAAAATGACATTCAAACCACCCGAACTTTGTCGACGACAGCTTAGTTACAAGCACATTGGGGTTAGATTTGAATCAACGTCAGGGTATATGCTATTTGCCTTTCGACCCAAATGCTCCATCACTAAGACGATAATTTTATCTGTAGCATCTTCACTCTTTGATCCGTTGGGACTGGTAGCGCCAGTCAACGTGACTGCAAGGATCATCCGTCGCTGGCAATACCTCGATTCTGTATGCAGCCGAACACCAAGGAGTTGCAGTTGCATGGATTTTGTGACGCTTCCATTCGTGCATACGGATGCTGCAGGTACACACTCACAGTTGCAGCCGACGGCAAGGTTCAAGTTCTTCTGATCACGTAAAAGTGTAGAGTAGCACCAACTCGTAAGCTATCGCTACCAAAATTGGAACTCGTTGCTTCCTACCTTGTGGCACAGCTCCACTTGAAAATCAAAGGCATTTTCACATTGAAACAACCAACCATTGCGACACTATCAACCCTTGTTGGAAACCGCATTTCTAAGAAGACACACCGGACTGTCATTGGATACACGTCCCGACACAATTAAACCCCACCGATTTGTTTTCGATGGGATGTGAACCCAATTGCATGGGTCATTCATGCAATTCAAGGGTCGTTCATGCAATTGAACGAATTCATCTGGTTTATGGGGCCAGCGTATCTGAAGCAGAGCCCAAATTAATTTGCACACTTATATTTTGACATTAGAACCCCATCAACTTCGTATTTGCTCGGGTTTTTACTTTTAGGGTCGGGAGAAAAATTGCTGATGGCAAAATCATTCCGCTTCGAGCGCTCGTCGGTGACGATCGATATTCCAAAAAGGCCTGACATGTGCCGCTCTTTCCCGTGCTCTCTTACTCTTTCTGCCCTATGTTTTTTACTTTCTACTCTCTTCTCACACAAATATATGTATGCTGGCACAAACAGCAAGCAGCTCACAAAAATTGAAATTTCTTCTCGACGCGATCCCATTGGTTCCCTTCTGAGCGAAGAGTATACCGAATTCTTAAACGGCATTGCCATGCTCATGCAAATTATTTGTGGAAAGGGTATGAAAGTGTGATGTGCATAACGAATATTATTTCCCGATGACCATACACACACACATTTACATTTCCTCGCTATATGTGTAAGCATTTATGTGCTTGTGTGCAATATTCTTGCTGCCTGTAGGTGGACTATTAGAACCCCAGCAGTTAATGTTCGTTCAGTTGGGTAGCTGCTGTGAGCTTGCATACGCACACACATACACATTTACACTTCCTTGCTATAGTTGTAAGCGTTTATTTGCCTGTGTGCGATACACTTGCTGCATGTAGCAATTCTAATTTCCCAGCGATTGCTGTGGGTAGCTGATGTGAGTCTACACACACACATACATATGTGTACGTCTGTGATGTGATAATCACAATCGCCGAGTATCACTTGTATAGCCATTTGAATGAACGCTCTGCCTGGGGCATTTGCATGTTTCGTGCATGGGTCTCGAATATTGGGCATGTGCCTACCTCAACTTTGAATTAAGTAAACGATTTTCGCTTACACATATAGCAAGGAAGTGTAAATGTGTATGTGTGTGCGTATGCAAGCTCACATTAGCTACCCAACCGAACGAATATTAACTGCTGGGGTTCTAATAGTGCTACCTACAGGCAGCAAGAATATTGCACACAGGCACATAAATGCCCACACATATAGCGAGGAAGTGTAAATGTGTGTATGTATGGTCATCGGGAAATAATATTCGTTATGCACATCAACACTTCCATACCCTTTCCACAAATAATCATGAAAACGCTAACATTTTGCATGAGCATGGCAAAGCCGTTTAAGAATTCGGTATACTCTTCGCTCAGAAGGGAACCAATGGGATCGCGTCGAGAAGAAATTTCAATTTTTGTGAGCTGCTTGCTGTTTGTGCCAGCATACATATATTTGTGTGAGAAGAGAGTAGAAAGTAAAAAACATAGGGCAGAAAGAGTAAGAGAGCACGGGAAAGAGCGGCACATGTCAGGCCTTTTTGGAATATCGATCGTCCCCGTCGAGCGCTCGAAGCGGAATGATTTTGCCATCAGCAATTTTTTCTCCCGACCCCAAAAGTAAAAACCCGAGCAAATACGAAGCTAGAGGGGTTCTAATGTCAAAAAATAAGTGTGCACATTAATTTGTTTCAGTTGTCCAGTCTATGTGTTGTATGGTTAGTGCTTACACTCAATTGTCTAACTTTTAGCAAGCTGCGCTTGCTCATACGTTTCTATATTCTAGTCTATAGTGAGAACTCAATAAAGAAACGTTTTCGTATGTATTCGTATGGAAACTGGCGATCGCAATTGTGTGAATGTTCTGCCTAAGGCATTAACATAACTACTTATACATGTAGCAGGATACTGTAAATGTGTATGTGCATGCTCATCGCGGAAAAGTATTGTCTATGCACATCAGCGCTATAATACCCTTCACAAAAATAGTCATGAGAACACTACTATTTTCCATGAGCATGTCATACCTTTTCAAGAGATAGAGAGAGAGAGAGAGAGAGAGAGAGAGAGATGAATGAAGAGAGAGGCGGAGTAAGGAAAAATGCCAGATAGCATTGTTTCATATGAAAAACCAAACAAATATGATATTGACAGGTACCTTAGCACATATTCTGAGCGTCGGAAAAATTTGTACTACATGTCCATTCTATGTGTTGCTTCACTAACCATACAACACATAGACTGGCCAACTAGAACAAGCTTTTTTCACGGACCAGAATATGAGCGAAGCGACCACTCAACTTCGTATTTGTTCGGTTTGGGCAATTCAGCCTCGGGCAGTCAAAATATGATCCAACCAATTCATTGCGCTGCAAGCGCTCATGGTTTGTGGTTGTATGGTTTGTGTTACCTGACTTCGCGTTGCATTCACCTATGAAGATGAAGGAAAAACTAATTACCTATCTAGAATGTTTACGAGGGATTTGTGTATTAATTTCATATTAAGCTTTCTCTACTGGTTTTTAAAGCTATCTATTCCGCCCTTCAATTTGTGTATAAAGTGATCCAAATAAACGAAAATATGATGTATCCCTGGTTCAGTATAAATATTATTTGTTTTGCTTGATCAGTATTCGATACCTATCGATTCAATTTCTTATCTCTTCAAACTTCAGATCATTATACATATACTTATGTGCGTATATATTGTTGGTAGTTAGCTAACATACAGAAAGTTTGTGTATACATATTTTTCAAAGAGAAGTAAAGAATATACATATATGTATACTTTAATATCAGATTTGTGTGGAAACCTAAAAATGTTCATTTACAATTATAAATACATACATATGCTTTACATTGTACATCGATACGTTGGTCATTTAAAACCCTAAATTGTATCAAATTTTAAACTATATGAGTATATAATCTGTGTAGGAATATTATATTTAACTTAAACATATGTATGTATGTACACATTTACACATACATAAATGTTCTTTACAAATCCTTTAATATATATAAGTATGTACATATGTATGTATGTATGTATGTATAGTAATCAACTAATATTGGTGTAATTTTTGTGGAAGCTATACATTTTACCACGTGTCCTTACATTATGACAATTACACCGATTATTGATCTACGTGTGTACTTACATGTATTAATGTATGTATGTATATTCAACCTTTAGACATTGTAGACTTATGTTAGAAGTTATTATTTCAAATATCTTTCGCTTACAGGCATGTATATATTATTATTTGATCACTTTTCGAATAAATACTATTCAAAAACTATATAAGCCAGCAATTTACGTAAAATATGGATTTACTGTGTACTGAAAGCATTGTGACTCATTCGGAAATATTATTTGGGTATAGTATCAAACACTATAAAATTTTACAAAACGTCAAATTTAACTCTTTTAGCGAGTCAATAGCATGTTCATCAGCATGCTTCTCGACTATAAAAAAAAACAACACTGCATCGAATGCTAGAGTCAACAGGCACACAGTAGAGAGTGCCAGCGTACCTATTACTTGCAGCATGAGCAATTTGATGTATGTGTTATCTTCAGTTGCAACTCCTGTAAGTGCAACCAAATCAACAAAACTTCAACATAGAAAGACAAGCAGTTGCCAATTACTGTGTAAACTTCCTCTTCATCGCCAATGTAATAACAACACCAAGTGGGTGTGTACAGCAGTAATAAAAGAAACAGATGCTGCAGATGTTAACTATTTTTCTTATGACAATGCACATATGGTCGTTACTGATCCCATTTTTAAAACAGACCGTTGTCTAAAATATGCGCTCAAATGTGAGGAAAAACACCAACATATTCTCGGAACCTATTTTAAAACTGTTCAAAAGGACATCACTCCGGCTATGCGCAAAATTGTAGCTCAATGGATGATGGAGGTGAGTATTTATTATACGTTCCTAAAATAGTAAATGTGCAGTCAAAAATTATAATTTGACATAAGATATACTGTCCAATGTATATACGTATATATATATATATATATATATATATATATATATTTGAAAATAATATCTATAATCAACATTTATGTAGGTGTCTGATAAAATATTTTGTAGGAATATACTTAAACAGCAATTTTATAAAATCTGCAATTCATATTATTTTTTTGCGTGTACATTATTGAGAGAAATAATTATAACACATACAGTAATATCTATTACAATAAAATTAAACAAGAAGAAGAAGGCTCTATGAGGTCCTCTGAACCACTAACCATACAACACATAGACTGGACAACTAGAACAAACTTTTTCACGGACCAGAATATGAGCGAAGCGACCACTCAACTTCGTATTTGTTCGGTTTGGGCAATTCAGGGTCGGGCAGTTAAACTGCAAATGTTGGTCCCTACAATTGCTACAGGCAGCAAAAGTTTCGCACACAGTCACATAACTGCTCATACATGTAGCAAGACGCAGTAAATGTGTGTGTGCATGGTCATCGCGAAAAAGTAATGCTTATGCACATCAGCGCTTTCATACCCTTCCCAAAAATTTTTACGAAAACACAAAAATTTTGCATGAGCATGGCAAAGCCGTTTAAGAGTTCGGCATACTCTCACTAAGAAGGGCAGATGGGATCGTCGCGAATTGCCAATCGCGAACAAATTTAAATTTTTGTGGGCTGCCGGCTTGTGCTCGAGGAGTGAGATAGAGAGAGAAAAAAGAGAGAGGGAGAGTAAAGAAAAATATCACATAGAATGTTCTCATATGAAAATATGACCCTGCCGGTTGAGCGCTTACAGCGCACTGAATTCGTCGTTTCATATTTTGACTGCCAGACCCTGAATTGCCCAAACCGAACAAATACGAAGTTGAGTGGTCGCTTCGCTCATATTCTGGTCCGTGAAAAAAATTTGTTTTAGTTGTCCAGTTTATGTGTTGTATGGTTAGTGCCTGAACCCTGCATAGAATTTAGTTGTTTACGAACGCATAAGCGCGCTGCGTAGTTGATGACTTGGCTTGTGCTGCACTTGGGCTATATTTCGGACTCTTATAATTCCATAAGTTTTTGCGAATTTGAGGCGAAGTGGGCGTGGCATCCAACATCTGAAAATTACAAAATCTCATTCATGTCTTCTACCCAAATACATAATTAATTTTAAGTCTTAAAAAATTAAAAATTGAATGGATTTGTCGATTTCTATCGCTAAATAAATATATAGATACATATGTCTACCATTATCTATAGTAGAAAGCAAATCGAGACTGCTCGACTACGAGATATCCTGAACCCTGTAAAAATACTAATTCTCTTCTTCTTTACGCACGTATAAGTGCAAGCTCCGTTAATTGCGTAGTTGCTGCCTTGGCTTGGGGGTGGGTTGGGATATACTTTGGACGGTTATAATTCCATTTCTAGATGGACGATCTTCATGAAACTTTCGGAATATATTCATAGCATCCAAATGTCTATTTGCCAAATTTCAAGTCTAGTATTTTAAATGCTTTTTGTTGTTTAAATTCTGAGCGAAGGGGAATCTAAAATCTGAACATTACAGAATTTCCGTATCTAAATATAGAAATTTGAAGTCTCTACAAGCTAGCTTTTGTAGTTTCCGAAATCTCGACGTTCATACCGACGGATGGCGCTCTGACGCTCTAAGTGTAGCGGCAGCGCCTATGTGCTAAAAGTGCTGAGTGCGGCGTCAGCAGCCCACGCATGCAGTGCGCAGCCGCGGTGCCCGGCTCAGAGTGGACGGTCATACAGCGTGGGTGACACTCTTGCTGCGACACTCGAAGGCATCGGCCGTGCCAAGAAAACATCTCCGGGGGACGGCTCCTGCTAGCACGTGGATCGCGGACTCTTGCTGCGACATTCGAAGGCATCGGACGAGCCAAGAAAATATCTCTGAGGGACGAGTCTTGCTGGCACTTGGATCGCGAGGCTAAGAAATATTGCGGGTAAGAGAAATCAGGAAGTTATGAGGCAGGCTATTGGGAATAGGGGGTACGAGTAGGTTAATTAGTTTACGAGTGAAAAGTGAATATACAGTGCCAAGAGGTAAATGAAAATAAAACAAGTAAGAAGGCTCTAGTCGAGACGGTTCGACTACGAGATACCCTGAACCGTGAAAAAAAGTGATACTCTTCTTCTTTACGAACGTATGAGCGCGCGCTCTACTAACTGTGCAGTTGCTGACGTGGCTTGGGGGTGGGTTGGGCTGAACTTTGGACGCTTATAATTCTATTTCTAGATGGACGATTCTTATTAAATTTTGAGAGTAGATTAGGAGTATCTAAATGTATATACATATTTGCCAAATTGCAAGTCTTTAGTATTTGAAATGTTTTTTTTTTTTAATTGGGACGAAGGGGGCGTGTTATCCAAAATTCGAAAACTACAAAATCTGCGTATCCATAATATCTATATAAATATATAAATTTGAAGTCTCTAGCTGAAACGGTGTAGAAGTTATGCCTAAAAAACCTAAAAACTGTAAACGAATTTTTGTAGTTTCCGAAATGTCGACGTTCATACGGGCGGATGGCGCTCTGACGTTCTGAGCGCAGCGGCAACGCCTAGACGCTAAAAGTGCTGAGTGCGGCGTCAGCGGTCAGCAACCCACACATGCAGCGCAGAGCTACTACCGCGCAGCCACGGCGCTCAGGTTAGAACGTACGGCCACGTGTCAAACGAGCAGCCGCGTGAGAGAGAGAGCGCAGCAGATCATAGTCGTAAGAGCGCGCTGCAGCCGACGCATGCAGTGCGCAGCCGCGGTGCCCGGCTCAGAGTGGACGGTCACGAATTCCCGAAATCTCGACATTGATACGGACGGACGGACGGACTGACGAACGTATGAGCGCTCGCTCTGCAATCCGCGCAGTTGCTGCCGTGGCTTGGGAATGAGTGGGCTGAACTTTGGAAAAAAAAAGCTATGAGAACGTTTGCTTGACATTTTTACGAAGCGTCTTCACACTTCAAATTAAATGAGCAAACTATTGGAATTCCAATGAGAGAAAATATATATTCTGCGATAACTACCGGTAGTTTAACTTCCAGCAAAGTCAAGAATTACTAATTACAAGAAGTTACGAAACGAAATTACGAATTATAAGAGGTTTCGAAACGAATTATAAGAGGCAAAATCATGGCCGAGTAGGCAGAAAAATTACGAATTACTAATGAGTCGCTTATGACTCATCTTTTTAATCATTTATGACTCTTTTTCGAGTCATAATTAAATCATTTGTCATATTTTCAATTCAATAATGTGCAACGAAAAAATAATTCTCTTTTTAAATTCATTTAACCCTCTAAGACTACTACATAATAATAGAAGAAATTTATTCGAATAATTTTTTCTTAAGTGAAATGAGGCTCCTGAACTCAAATATGTACTCAACAAATTTTAGAAGCTTTCATTTACCTGTAAGGTGAGAAAATGTGAATAAGTGTCTTAAGGCACTCTTGGGGCTCTAAGTGTAAAAAGTAGTTTCCAAATAAATTGATCTTTTTATACCCTGAGCCCATTAAAAATGGGAAATCAGGGTATAATGGTTTTGTTAAAAGTATGTAACAGGCAGAAGGAGGCGTGGCAGACCCCATAAAGTATATATGTTCTTGATCAGGGTGACGAGAAAAGTTGATATAGCCATGTCCGTCTGTCCGTCCGTCCGTCCGTCCGTCTGTCCGTATGTTTGAACGCGTCGATTTCCGAAGATACAAAAGCTAGAGAGTTCATTCTTTTTGTGTTAGGTCCGTATATTTCACGCGCAGTACGAGTTTGTTTCAGAAATTCGATAACTTGTATATTTGCAAAGTTATCGATAAACGAAATTATCGGGAACCAGTTATAAAATTCTAGCTAATTCATCTTTAGAGTTAGAGTCTCCGAGTCTTCTGCATATACATATATAGATACTAATTTAATACAATTTCGGTTTTTGTCAGATTTTGGATTCCGGTCCCCACTTCGCCCCACCACCCCCAAATGTGTAAAAAATGCATTTCAAATACTAGAGACATGCAGTTTGGTTTAGCATATAGATATGAATATCATATTCATAATCTGAAAAGATCAATATGATTGTCCATCTAGAAACAGAATTATTAATCAATGAAGTTTTCGCAGCAACACCCATGTGGCGCAGCAACAAAGGCAGCGAGACAGCAAGCCGCCTGCAATGCTTACACACATACAAGCGTACAAGCATAGATCAGCGTATGTGTGTGCTCGTGTTTTTGCATGTATAGTTTCTTACGCGTGGAGAATCGAAGCGAAGCATTCTTGGAATATGAATCGTTCGAAGAAGGGCTCAGGGGATTTGGTAGTCGAGGAGTCTCGACTACAGCTTCCTTACTTGTTCATTTTTGTTCCATTTTATTTCTTTAAATAATTTAAATATTTATTATGGTACTCAGTAAAACAGTTTTTGTTAGCTGAACAGCATAAATGCATACTGCATTTTGTGCAAATGCACTGGGTTTGCGAAGTCTTTTTCCACTGTCGAGACCCAACCATTCAGTCCATGGTGACTTTAAACTTATTGGCAATATTTTCCCTCAATGCTGCCCGCATTGTTTCCTCATTGATCATACTCATAATTTTCGAATTAAAAAAAATAACAAATTATTTGTAATGGAGTTTTGAGTTCAGTTATATGAGATGGCAAGGAAGAGTTTCCCAGAAACTATACCGTTTAACTATATAAATATATATGTGTAATTGCATGGATTGCTGTCGCCACATTACTTTAGTAGGTTCCTTTCTTATTGATTCGATAGCTATTTTAAAATAAAATATAATGACTTCTATAAAACATCGGAGTTATTATTTGCTTACCAAGCCCATTAAAGCCACCAGAAGATGGTAATGATACGCAGGTTGTATCTTGGAAAACTGGCAACTTCGATCGACGCCTTCTTAGGGTTTTTTGTGGGTAGGCTCATAATTCTGCACACTATTTTCAATATTTTCTGGATTACTGAATATAAAGGATATAGTATTAACTTCCTCTAAAGCAGTATTAAGTGCTTCTACCACGTGACTGATTCAAACAACTCCAGGAGTTATTCATTCGTCAAATCAGGCCATTTATATCGAACTCTCAAAGCCAGTTTTGAATCTCTATTATAAACAAGTAAGAAAGCTGTAGTCGAGACTGCTCGACTACGAAATCCCCTGAGCCCTTCTTCGAACGAATAATATTCGAAGAATGCTTCGTTTCGATTCTCCACCCATAAGAAACTAAACATGCAAAAACACGAGCACACACACACGCTGATCTACGCTTGTAGGCTAGATATCTGCATGAATGCATCCAAATGGGCAATTGAATCATTCATTATAAAAACCTGTACACGTTTTTTGTGAACAGTTTAAATGGGTGGCAGTAAATGTTGTACAAATTGTCTGTATCGACAGCTTGCCGTCTCACTCACTGCCATGCTGTACAGCACCTTATGAGTACACTAAAAGTAGTGTACAGTGGTTTTTACTGCACACTTTTGGTTGATATTGATGACGCTTCATACAAAATTTCTTCAATAAAATTTCATACACATTTTATAAATTTATTTCATATTTATAAATTTATATAATAAATTAATATTTGAGTGCAAAAACATGATCTTATTTACTAAGTCATCTGTGGTTGCAACTTTGCAGCGTTTATAATTAATCAGATTTTTAGCAACCGAAAAGGCTCTTTCGGATGCTGCACTACTCGCTGGCACGACTAACCTTTTACATTTTATCAGCTTGCATTTGCAAGTTAAAAAACAAATATTTTTTATAGTGAACGTAGTGTTTATTTATTAAACTCCAAATTCGAACTCGCACAATGCCAATTGTATTGCATTGCATTGCAAAGGCAACGCACAATACAACTGACTAGCGACTCGATGTGCAGCAGACTTGAAGACTTTAACTCTAAAGATGAATTAGGTATAATTTTATAAGTGGTTCCCGATAAAGTGTTTAGCTTTTGTATTCTTGATCAGCATAAAAAATAATTTGATCTAGCCTTGTCCGTCTGTCCGTCCGTCCGTCATCCGTCTGTATGAACGTCGAGATATCGGAAACTCAAAAGCTAGAGAGCTGAAATTTTACATGAATAGTCGTATGTTAGCTACGCAGTACGAGTTTGTTTTGTTTTTTCGATAACTCATCCCATTTCCAAATTATCGAAAATTCGAAATTTACAATTTTAAGGTTTTTTGGGCATGACTTCTACAACGTTATAGCTAGAGACTTCAAATTTGTTTACCAAGATAGATATTATCGATACGCAGATAATGCAATTTTCAGATTTTGGATCAGATCACCACTAATTTGAAACAAAAAAGGATTTCAAATACTAGAGACTTGCAATTTGGCACATAGATAGATTTATTTAGATACTCTTAATCTATTTTGAAAATTTCATGAAGATCGTCCATCTAGAAATGGAGTTATAAGCGTCCAAAGTTCAGCCCAACCCACCCCCAAGCCACGGCAGCAACTGCGCAGTTAGCAGAGCTCGCGCTCATAAGTGCGTAAAGAAGAAGAGTATCACTTTTTTTGCAGGGTTCAGGGTATCTCGTAGTCGAGCCGTCTCGACTAGAGCCTTCTGACTTGTTAAATATTACTCATATGAAGTTCAAATACGCGGACAAGGAAATGAACACTGTACTCCAAAAGCATTTTGTCCATGCTAATGATAGACTGGCAAAACGGAGGCGTTTAAATTAAGTTATATGGGCAATTCTCTAGTGTCGAATGTGACATTTCGTACACATTTAAAGTAAAAAAAACTAATGCCAAAACAATTTTTTATTCTGACAAATAGTGGATCTTATAGCTCTTAATGAGCACTATAATTGGTGCTAAGGGTGATTTTGAGCAAGTATTAATTTTCAAGATAATTACAAAAAACCAAGCGGCTCGAACGTGACAAAAAGTGGAAGTTGACTTTCAAATCAACAATTCAATCGTAGATTTTAGCGAAACCTTAAGTGATGATTATTATAATTAATTTTAAATGATCAGAAATTGACACATCTTAATAATGTTTTTTATTTGATTCCAAAATATTGAAAAGTTTTTTTTATTTTTTAGTTTTAATCAGGGTCGAATGTGAATGTGATATTTTTAATTTCAATATTCACTACCTAGGATGCAAATTCACTTTAGTTTATTTAAAATTTTTCTTTACCTTTTTATGGTGTCGAACGCTACACACTTTAAATTTAATATATATATTGAACGGATTGATATATTCGTTTGATTTTTTTTAAATTCGCAATTGAAAACTGTGTTTGCAACTGAATTTTGCTATATGTTGCTCATATTATTCACTGATAACAAAACCTATTTTTCCCCTGAGCCCTTCTTCGAAGGAATCATATTCCAAGAATGCTTCGCTTCGATTCTCCACGCGTAAGAAACTATACATGCAAAAAACACGAGCACACACATGCTGATCTAAGCTTGTAAGCATGTATGTCTGTAAGCATTGCAGGCGGCTTGCTGTCTCGCCGCTTTGGTGCTGCGTCGCATGGGTTTTGATGAGAAAACTTTGATGATTAATAATTCTGTTTCTAGATGGACGATCGTATTGATATCTTCAGATTATGATTATGATTTTGATATTCATATCTATATGCTAAACCAAACTGCATGTCTCTAGTATTTGAAATGCATTTTTTTCACATTTGGGGGTGGTGGAGCGAAGTGGGGACAGGAATCCAAAATCTGACAAAACCCGAAATTGTATTAAATTAGTATCTATATATATGCAGAAGACTCGGAGACTCTAACTCTAGATGAATTAGCTAGAATTTTATAACTGGTTCCCGATAAATCCGTTTATCGATAACTTTGCAAATATACAAGCTATCGAATTTCTGAAACAAACTTGTACTGCGCGTGCAATATACGGACCTAATACAAAAAGAATGAACTCTCTAGCTTTTGTATCTTCGGAAATCAACGCGTTCATACATACGGACGGACGGACGGACAGACGGACTTGGCTATATCAACTTTTCTCGTCACCCTGATCAAGAATATATATATGTATACTTTATGGGATCTGCCACGCCTCCTTCTGCCTGTTACATACATTTAACAAAACCATTGTACCCTGATTTCCATTTTCAATGGGCTCAGGGTATAAAAGGAATAAAAAGGAGAAATTTTAATATATTACACAGGTTTTTTAAAAGAATGCATACTTTTTATAACCGTCACAATCTAGAATTTTTGCACCCGGTTTAGTTTTAAGTATTTTAATATTGTTTAGACACAGCACAGTTTGCACTTCACGATTGTACCTTTACAAACGACAAAATTTGCACATTTCGGCATGTGCCTAATAAAAAGTACCGTTTAGTTAAGATCCATCAGATTTTATAAGATAACAATCGCGTTTGAATCATTCCAGAGAGCAGAATATGACTGCATAGCAACATAACAGTGATCATATTTTAATCACATGCATGTTCAATTGGCGATTGTTTTATATTTTGTTTTTGTATTCCCAACCAATCATATTTTGAACATGTGGAAGTGTCCTTTATGAGTCTTCTTTTGATCAGATTAATAATTTTTTAATCATGAAGGGGACTCAGAAAAGACTCCTCAAGACGATTTTTAGTAGGGTTGTTGAATATTTTTAAAATATCGTATCGATGATATTTTAAGTTTTGAAAAAATATCAAAATGATATTTGATATTCAACTTTAAAAATATCGATATATCGATATTTTCGATATTTTTAAAACTTTTTCCTACAATAACTTTATAATCCGACCAAAAAAAAAAAAAAAGAAAGAATAATAAGAATAACTATTTTAATATAATAATAATAATAGTGACCAGTATTAAGTACTCAGAGTTTAATACAAAAAAAAATAAAAACGCGTTCTGATATGTGAGAATCCGTCATACGACTTCGTTAGCCGCAAACAACTCATTTTATTGGCGAAGCAAGTCGCTCCAAAGGCACCTAGCTACCAGGGGCTGATCGTAATTGATCTTCGATGGCCTTATGAGAATTCCAAAAAATTATCGGATTGCTTTCCCAAGAAGTTTGTGGCAAGCTGCGTTACATCTCAAGTTCCCTCTTCCGCAATGTGTACTTTCAATATTTACCTATTGTGGTCGTTTTCGAAGCTATCACCTTGGTCTTCTGAATTCATCATAATGTTGTTTTTTATATGCGTTGCCATATTTTATGTGTTACAACTTGTTTTTATTATTTTAGGGCATAAATTGCATTTTGCTGTTCAATTTTTGAAATCTGAATAATTCGTTTTAACCATTTTGATTCAGAATGTCTCACAATTTGTGTGACCAACGATATATCAAATATATCGCAAAAATATTCGATATTTGGGCAAAAAAAATATTTTGTATAAAAATATCGATATATTGATATTTTGATATATTATCAACAACCCTAATTTTTAGCTACTGTTCTAAATACTTTCTCTGCGGTGAAAGATTCGATCTTTTAATAGGATCATGAACCGGAAAGACGCATTAGACAGCTGGATGTGTAGTTTACGTGTGTGTACACAGAACAGCAACTCTCATATCACAGTCGGCTTCAGCACTGATCTCGACGACACAGGCATTTAAATTGCTAAGTGTAAGCATAGCTCGCGAAAAGCTATCCGCGCCAAATCTCGCATTCCATTCAGCAGAAACAGCATAAAGAATATATACACACGCTCATATTCTGAGTAGGCGAATTTTGTTGGTTCCGTTTCTGTCTTCGTATGAGTTTTTCGTTGAGCAACTCGTGTTATACTTCTTAAAGGCGACTTATATCGCGACGCTCGCCGGTACCAAAAATCGAACAAAAATCGAAATTGTATTAAATTGTATATAAAAACTCATTTGTTTAAATATGTTTTTATCGATAACTCTTAAACGATACATTTTTGAAACAAACTCGTATACCGCGCGCAATATACGGACCTAACACAAAAAGAATGAAGTCTCTACACTTCTTCTGGAATCGACGCGTTCAAACATACGGACAGACGGACATGGTTATATCTACTTTTCTCTTCACCTTGATCAAGAATGTATATGTAATATGGGGTCTGCCGTGCCTCTTTCTGCCCGTTAAAAACATTGAACAAAAACATTATTCCCTGATTTCCCATTTTCAATGGGTTCAGATTTAGATGTTTATCTACATTTAGCGCAACATAAACGTCCTTAAATGAAGATCGTGGAAAATCCCAAAAATAGGTCGTTGTTGTCTGCAGTGTTGCCATTTTAGCATATTTAATGCTAGATCTAGCATATTTGAAAACGGAAATGCTTGAAAAATTATGAAAATGCATATAGATTTAAATCTAGCCTAATTCAATTTTACTTTGCTTATTTGTACTTCTAATATCCTACATCTGACAATTAGTATACGTTTTGGAATTTCTTATAGCGGAAACGTATTCATGGTTTGCAAAAAGCTCTTGCAGACAAATGAGCTACAAAAATGATATGAATGTATGAATAATGGACAGGTATATGTGTGTAGTTTCATTGTCAATCGTGTTCGTCAAATCAATGTTTTATATAACGTATTAACTGTTAGGTGAAATGTTCGTCTTCAATTTTTGTTAGTAGATTAATTTGTTTGAGTTCATAATGTCTATGAATTTCGCGTTATTAATTTAATTCACGTATACTTAGGCACCATTAAAAATTCCAAGAAAGCGAAACGCGATGGCTGTCTATTGAAACTACTGTGTGCAGAATCGAGGAGCAGTGGGATGAGCTTAAGGTACACTTCGCCCAAGCTGCAACCGTTGAAAGATGCCACTAAGCAAAAATTGTGCATGAACTGCAATATTTAAATAAGATATTTCACAGTGATCAAGCTGAATCCTCAAAACTTCTAACTGAGATGAAAACAACCATCGATTTTCTCAAAAATAAAAAAATTCCGCCTGATGTAAATATTGATGTCTTGAAAGATGACTTGGATGAATTTGCTGTATGCAAATTGTTGCTACAATTATCAATTGCCACAAGAATATTTAAATTGAATTCGCTCGAGCGAGAAATATAGTGATTCAAATGATTACGAATTGGACGCAATTATGACACAATTAGAAATATATATTTTTTTGGGTTGTTTTATTTATAGCTTATTTTTTAGCCTATTTTTATACTTTGTTCCCGAAGGGGAAAAAGTATATTGGGTTTGTGCAATGTCCGTCTTGCTGTCCGTCCGTCTGTCCGTCCGTCCGTCTGTCCGTCTGTCCGTATGAACGCAATATTTTTCGGCGCTATTAGAGCTAGAGACTTGAAATTTTAAACATATACTCCTATATGTTCCCGAATTATAAAGTGTAAAAATTTTCCCGATCCGCCCACTAGGGGCGTGGCAAATCGGAAAACTCTTCCGCCCATAGTTAGGTTATCATACTAGATGATGAGCTAGAGAGTTGCAATTTGAAATGTATACTCAGGGTGACAACCCAAGTTCAAAAAGCTACGCCCATTGGGGGCGTGGCAAATCGGGAAATACGTATCTTCTACACCGTTAAAGCTAGAACGCTGAAATTTTGCATGTGAGTTAATGTTATGATTCTAAGAAGATCGATCAAAAAGTTATATGTCCACGCCCATTGGGGGCGTGGCAAATCGGACCTGAATATATAGTGATTTTTCAAATTGTGCTATATTTTGAACACTATTGACACTAGAGACTTGAAATTTTGCATGTATACTCGGGTTGACAACCCAAGACCAATAAGCTATGGTAGATATATCTACGCCCACAGGGGGCGTGGCAAACCGCAAAAGTTTATATCTCCTACAGTTTTAGAGCTAGAAGCTTGAAAATTGGATGGTTGAGTTACTAATGTTCTCCTCTATCGATGCCCCAAAAATAATTTTTCAGCCTCTTTGGGGGCGTGGCATATCGAAAAATACCCTGTAATTTTCGCATTTTTGGAATGTAAGCAACCAAATTTTGCAGGCATGTTAGCCTCGGCCCTTTCTAAGAACTGGCAAAAAAT
Source organism: Drosophila antonietae (assembly GCA_030914385.1). Lineage (NCBI taxonomy): Eukaryota > Metazoa > Arthropoda > Insecta > Diptera > Drosophilidae > Drosophila > Drosophila antonietae. The sequence goes on along the minus strand of JAUESO010000541.1, from coordinate 83,891 downwards.
TATGCGTCTACGCCCCCTGGGAGCGTGGCAAATCGGCAAAGAAATTTGTTGTGGCCAACTGCATAATTCATGCATATAATAGCTTAGTAGCAATTGCTATGATGGCAGAAAGCATTATAACATTAATAAATAAAAAGTTTCCAGCGGGATTCGAACCTGGGTCTTTTGAAAACAACATGTAATCGTTAGCTAAACCTAAATAAATTCACAGCTGATCAGCAGCTTGTGACGACACAAAACAATACAATCGCAATTCTTGCAATATGTATACACTTTTGGATGTGTATACACAAATACAAACATCTGTGTACATACATACATACATATATGCATGCATAGAAAAACTGCTTGCCAAGCAAGCAGCGTGGCAAATCGGAAAAGTTGTTTTAGTTTTAGCTTAAATGCACAATTCATATGCGTATGTCTATAAATTATTATCAATTGGCAGCAAGCATTTTATAATAAATATACAAATATAAAAAAAATGTAAAAATAATCATTTTTGAAAAAAAAAAAGTTTTTTGCGGGATTCGAACCCACGCACCCAAGTATAGCTTGCATAGCGCTTACCATCAGCGCCACTGACCTAATATTATCTGTGTTAACTAAAACCAAATAAGGCATTGCTAGAGCGTCTCTGACAAAACTAAAGTAACGATCGAAAAATTCCCAATTCAGTCACAATTCTTAGAATATTCTGGCATGCAAACTTTTGTATGTATACATAGAAAATTGTGTATACTCGTATAGTGTGTACATGTGTAAATCTGTATGTATGTGTAGGGAAAACGTTTGTTGCTTGCCATGTACGTTTGCTAATTGCCGAAATATTTCGTTAATTAAATGTTTATTAAATAAATAAGATGCACCTATGGGAACAAAGTATATCGCTGTTAGTTGCGCCTAACTGCAACGTTCTTACTTGTTTTTTTAGTTTCTGCTTATTTTAGCCTGTATTTTTGTGAAATTTAGCATATTTTGACGCTCAAAATCTGGCACCACTGGTTGTCTGTGCGTGGGCGAGAGCGTTGAGAACAGTTGAAAATGGGATTTTTTTCCAAGTGTGACTGAGGTTGACTTAATTTCGTACTTTGAGAAATGATAAACGGTTTCTTGCGAGCACTACTTGTAAGGCGTTTGTGGCCAAGCACAGTTACAGCACAGTTCATGAGTATCGTTCAATTCTGAAATGCTCTAGAGTAAGATTTCCAAGATCATCGGTATATTCTGAAAGTGATTGGAGAGGACAACAATTGATTATATGCCTATGGACACTAACTATATAACACATAGACTGGACAACTAGAACAAACTTTTTTCACTCACCAAAATATGATCGAATTGCCGCTCAACTTCGTATTTGTTCGGTTTGGGCAATTCGAGCTCGGGCAGTAAAAATTTGAAACGACGAATTCAGTGCGCTGTAAGCGCTCTACCGGCATGGTCACATTTTCATATGAGCACATTCTGTGTGCTATTTTTCTTTGCTCTCCCTCTCTCTTTTTTCTCTCTCTATCTCACTCTATGCGAGCACAAGCCAGTTGCCCACACAAATTGAAATTTGTTCGCGAGTGGCAATTCGCGACGATCCCGTCTGTCATTCTTAGTAAGCGGATGCCAAACTCTTAAACGGCTTTGCCATGCTCATGCAAAATTTTTGTGTTTTCGTAATGATTTTTGGGAAGGGTATGAAAGCGCTGATGTGCATAAGCATTACTTTTTCGCGATGAGCATGCACACACACATTTACTGTGTCTTGCTACATGTATGAGCATTTATGTGACTGTATGCGAAACTTTTGCTGCCTGTAGCAATTGTAGGGCCCAACATTTGCAGTTTGTTCTCTTGCTACCTGCGCGATTCAGTAGTTTGTCTATTTTGTGTGCTTTGAATTGTAGAGTGACTGTCAAATGAGCCTCTACGACTTGTAGCAGTCATTTTGGCAATAATGAGTACATGGTGTATTCTGACATTGTCAATACATATGAATTTCCAGATCCACTTAAATCGTTTATAACTCGTTCAAAAATATTTTGGGGCTATGTTACTAAATTAATTACAGTCATTTTTATTTATTAAATATGTATAAGAATAAATGCATATGTATGCATATAAACATACATTTCATATGCATGGGCTAAGAGGATTTGAAAGTCTACAAGATCGAACAAATCCAAGACAGTTCACACAATTCTAAGGCCAAAGCCCACAAAAACAACGATCTGCAAATGTTGGGCCCTGCAATTGCTACAGGCAGCAAACGTTTCGCACACAGTCACATAAATGCTCATACATGTAGCAAGACACTGTAAATGTGTCATGCATGGGTCTCGAATATTGGGCGTGTGCCTACTTCAACTTTGAAATTAAGTAAACGATTTTGGGTTCGAATTGCAGGAGAGGTCAATTATTTTTATTACCTGTTGATTAGTTATCATTTGTTCTTCAATATATAGTACCTGATTTGACCCTATAGGCAAAACTGGGACATGTTATTCTTGGTGTGGATGTGTTCCACGAAACGATCCATCAGGCCATTCTACGGCATGGGCATTCTTCAAAAGTGGCACGTAAGAAACCCTTGCTGTCGCTGACAAATGTGGAAAACGCTTCTCTTTTGCTCTTATTATGCATAGGCACCCAGAGGAGTATTGGAAGGACGGTATATTTTGCGACGAGACCAAAATAATGTTGTATTACAACGAAGGTCCGCCTAAAGTATGGCAAAAGGTCTCTACAGCTTACGACAAAGCGAATATCATTCCAACAGTCAAATTTGAAAAGCTGTCGGTTACGGTTTGGGCATATCCTGCATATCCAGCCAAGGAGTCGGTGAACTGGTATTGATTGAACACACACTCTTCTTTGAGCTCCTTGGCAAGAGTTCTGGTCGAAGTTTGGGGATTTGATTTGATCTTTCGCATCATAAGGCGGCTTGCCCGATCAGATATCTTTTGTTTCCGACCACCCACACCCTTTGCCTCAAGTCTTCCTTCGTTTTCCGAGCGACTGAGAACGTTGTTTTTTGTTTTTCTCGACACGGAAAACATTTCCACTAATTCTGGAAGTGATTTGCCCAACTGCCGATTGTAGAAGAGCAATTGGACAACATCGAAGCTTAATCTCTTTCCGGGCAATATTAATAAAATATTTAATTGCTTTTTTCATGTGTACTCAGCCAAATTTCTCATAAAGTGAAAAATAAACACAAAAATAGAGATGTATAAAGAGATTCTAAAAGCATAGTTAACGGTAAAGCCCCGTTATTTCTTCGAATGTCCATAAAGTAAAAAAATTGAGATTTTTTCCACTGTGTAAAGTGTTTCTTGACAGACTTTAAATACATAGATGGCTAGGCAGATGCAACGAATGTTAGGGTGTCGCAGGTTCTAGTCTCGTCTAAGCCCTTTATAATTTCTTATTTTTAATTTTTTTTTTTATTATTTCTTTTTTTTTTTATTATTTATTCTTTTGTATTTGATACCTTTGAAAGTGAGTTGGTAGTTTAACTAATTGTGAAAAGTGCGTTTTTTTTTTTTTAATTTCAAATATTTAATAGCATCATTTCTGAAAGTGTTTTTGTTTCAATTATATTTTATTCCGTTAAGTCAACAGAAAATAATGAACAGAAAGTTTGCCCAAATAACAAAAGCACGTGACATCTGCGGTAAGAGTTTTCCTATACATGTATGTACGCACACATATACACAAAACTAGCCTAGCATGGTCTAAGAACTTAAACTTGCTAGATGGCGCTTTAGCAGTGAACTTATTTATTATGGCTATTACAGGTTTGAGTAGCATTGATATATTTCTTTTACAATTATGAAGTGTCTGTGTTAATTAAGGTGATGCGTGTTAATCGAGGAACGTCTATTTGTTGGGTCTATTTTTTAATGATATTTAATAATATACAAATTTTCGAATTTCAACTAAATAAGCGCGTTGCGCCATCTATTATTATTTGTTTTTGGCAATGCATACACGCATACGTATGTATGTATATATAATGTACATATGTATATTTTGAACGTTACATGCATACATTCTTATATATACTTTCTGATTTATCCATATGGGTAATTCTCCAGAAAAGTCAACTTTTTGTCACGTTCGACACTTTGGTTTTTTGTAATTATCTTGAAAACGGATTAAAAAAAGTTTACCCATCCGTATCCTGCCGTACACTTTTGCCAGATTTTGTGCAAGGAATCCTTCGCCTAGAGATATCACTCATTCAGTGGTTTCGATTATAACATATTGTTTTATAAAAGACCCTGGGGAGAGTAAGATTTGTACCCCGGTCAGTAAAGTTTCTTTACCGTATTTAAAATGTTAGAGACTTCCAATTTAGGAAATAGCACTCAAAATACAAAAAAATAAATTAAAGACACTCATTTTCTCTAGCTTATTTTCAATCTTATGGATGGTGGTATAGTTTTGTATATTTCATCACATTTTGCTAATTGTTTTATGTTAAATATATTTAAATATATTAAAATAAATATATTTGTTAAACAAGAAACTATAATATAGAAAATCTCCATCCAGAAATTGAGTTATAAGCATCCAAAGTATAGCCCGCCCCCAAGTCACGGCAACAACTGCGCGGTTAGCAGAGCGTGCTCTTATACGTGCATCAAGAAGAATATAAGTTTTTAGACTCTGTTCCCAAAGGGAAAAAGAGTCTATTGGGTTTGTACAATGTCCGTCTTGCTGTCCGTCCGTCCGGCTGTCCTTATGAACGCAATATTTTTTGGAACATGTACTCATATATACTCCCGAATTATAAAATGTAAAAATTTTCCCGATCCGCCCACTAGGGGCCTGGAAAATCAGAAAATGCTTGCGCCCGTATGCCAGTAATCATACTAGTTGATGAGCTGGAGAGTTGAAATTTGGAAAGTATACTCGCGGTGACAACCCAAGTTCAAAGAGCTATTGCAGATATATCTACGCCCATTAGGGGCGTGGCAAATCGGGAAAACGTATTTTCTACACCGTTAAAACTAGAACGCTGAAATTTGGCCAGATCGATCAAAAAGTTATATGTCTACGCCCACTGGGGGCGTGGAAAATCGGCAAATAAGTTTGTTGTGGCCAACTGCATAATTCATGCTTATAATAGCTTAGTATTTGCTAAGATGGTAGAAAGTATTTTAGCATAAATATAGAAATATAAATCAGTTAAATATATAAAAGTAATAAGTTTTCAACAAGTAAGAAAGCAGTAGTCGAGACTGCTCGACTACGAAATCCCCTGAGCCCTTCTTCGAACGAATAATATTCCAAGAATTATTCGATTCGTTTCTGCACGCATAAGAAACTGTACATGCAAAACCACGCGCACACATAGACGCTGATCTACGCTTATAGGTATGTATGTATGTGTGTAAGCATTGCAAGCGTCTTGCTGTCTCGCTGCTTTGCTGCTGCGTCGCATGGGTTTTGAAGAGAAAACTTTGATGATTAATAATTCTGTTTCTAGATGGACAATCGTATTGATATCTTCAGATTATGATTATGACATTCATATCTATATGCTAAACCAAATTGCATGTTTCTAGTATTTGAAATGCATTTTTTTTTTTTTCACATTTGGGGGTGGTGAGGCTAAGTGGGGACCGAAATCCAAAATCTGACAAAAACAGAAATTGTAATAAATTAGTATCTATATATATACAGAAGACTTGGAGACTCCAACTCTAAAGATAAATTAGCTAGAATCCTATAACTGGTTCCCGATAAATTCGTTTATCGATAATTTGCAAATATTCAAGTTATCGAATTTCTGAAACAAAATCGTACTGCGCGTGCAATATACGGACCTAACACAAAAAGAATGAACTCTCTAGCTTTTGTATCTTTTTCATTTTTCATTTTCAATGGACTCAGGGTATAATAAAAAAAACCAAAAAGTTTTCAGCAGGATTAAAGCCAGGCTATTTTAAAATAACATGTAATAATAAATATTAATTAAATATAATAATATATATAAATTAAATTAAAAAGTTATAAATATTCGATAAAAAATAAGGTATTCTGCTGGAATCGAACCCACGCATCTATGTGTTAGCTTGTATAGCACTTACCACCAGCGCCACTGCCCCGATTTGAGATTTTGTGGCTAAAGCCAAATAAATCACTGCTAGAGCGCCTTCTGACAAACTAAAAAACGATCGAAGAAGTCACAATTCAATCGCAATTCTTAGAATATGCTAGCATGCAGACTTTTATATGTATGCATAGGAAATCGCTTAATTTGCGCGCACGACAGTGTATATACGCGTATAGTGTAAATCTGTATGTATTTGCCGAATTATTTCGTTTATTAAATGTTTATTAAATAAATAAAATGTCCCTACGGGAATAGAGTACCACACAATTGGTTGCACCCAACTGCAACTTTCTTACTTGTTATTATCCGCTGCATTTGTCGCTGCAACTTAGGAATGACATATTTATTACTTGGCGTCAGATAACGCGCAGGCTATCGAGTATTGCCTATTTTTAATTTATATATATATATATATATGGCATGTTCATGCTTAAACGATGTGTTAAAATAGAATTCATATTTGGTTCCTTTGTAGTTCAAATTACTGACATATTTGACATATTTCATTTTTATACTATGAAAAAAATTGATAAAATATATTAATAAGCTATTATCTTAAATGTCAAAAAATTAACCTTTATTTATTATTTAGGTGTGTGTTGAAGAAAAATGTCAGGAGGAGGTGGTTTTACTAGCAATTAACTACATGGATCGCTTTTTGTCAAAAAAATCTGTACGAAAAACTCATCTACAAATTTTAGCAGCAGCTTGTTTATTGCTTGCTTCGAAACTACGGGAACCCAGCTGTCGAGCACTATCAGCACAACTTCTTGTGTTTTACACGGATAACAGCATATGTAAAGACGATCTTATTGTAAGTAATATAAGCTCATCATATTTAACCAAACAACTGGTATCAGTTATTAAATTGCATTAGATTTAAATTTATATCTGCTTCATAAGTTTTAAAGAGAATATTATATATAGGAAATTATGTTTGAAATGATACTTGACAGTTGTGACCAAAGCATCCCATACACAGCATCTTGTTTTGGTTTCGGTTGATTTGAGCTTAACTATTCTTATGACGTTCTTTTAATTGACAATGTTTAGTGAGCGATACACGCACATTGTGGTGTAGTAAGTGAGAAGAGAACTAAATTGTAGACTATATGCAAGCCAATGAAGGAATGTCGAGCGAATATCGGCCCCAGATTTTAAATCCGTAACCGTAATCGCGACTATCTTTAAGAAATGATCATTCATAATAGTAGAGTAGCTTCATTTGGCTAGTGTTGGTAAAATAGAAAGTTTTTGTACTACTCCAGTATTATATCTCAAACCCGACGTTCTCTAGCAGGAGATGTGAAGTATACCCAAAACTTCACAAAATTCATGTTCTTTTATACATACATAACGTACAATGTATGCATACTCTCTCTCTCTCTCTTATAAATTTGTATTTAGAGAGATATTGTGGATACGCAGATATTCAAATTTTGGAAGCCCCCAAAAAAAAAAAAAAAACGCATTTCAAATACTAGAGACTTGTAATTTTGCAAATAAACACATTTGAATTCTATTAATAATTCCGAAAGTTTCATGAAAATCGTCCAACTATAGATAGAAATGGATTTATAAGCGTTCAAAGTATAGCCCAATCCACACCCCACCCACGGCAACAACTGCGCGGTTAGCAGAGCGCGACAATGAGTGCGCAAATAAGAAGAGAATTTTTTTTTTCAGGGTTTAGGATATCTCATAGTCGAGCCGTATCGACTAGAGCCTTCTTTCTTTTTGTCGGTCAAAAAACCACTGATTACTGATGTAATTATAGTTTTTAAATTATCAGTGTATTATCTCATTCATTATCAGAAATGGGAACTTTACGTGTTGAGCCGTCTTGGATGGGATTTATCTTCAGTGACACCTTTAGATTTTTTGGAGTTCTTTATCATTCAACTTTCTGTAAGATGTACATTTTTTTCTGGTCTAAACATGAAAACGATCCGCCACAATGCTCAGACTTTTATATCTCTTGCAGCCAAAGGTAAGTATGATAAAATAATAAAATCCCATAAAGTATATAAATTAAAATTTCGTTTTTTACTTGTAGATTATACTGCAATAGAGTTAGAGACTTAAAATTTTATATTCAGGAGATTTGTAATATTCAGATTTTGTATGTCACGCCCCTTGCCCCAAATAAAAAAAACTTATTTCTATTACAAAGACTTGCAGTTAGACAAACAAACACATTTAAATGCTGTTATTACGTTCTGAAAGCCCTGCAACTGCATTCCCAAGTCACTGCATCAACTACGCAATTAGAAGAGCGCGCTCTACATATACAGTGGACCAATAATGGCTTCATACAGCAATGATTGTTTTCTTCAGTAACGAATAAGTGATGCAAGATGAGAAAAATTAAAAATTTTAATTTACGAATTTTTTAAATAATATTTTAACAATTTGGGAAAAAAATAATTTCAATATTTTGCTTAGCATAAAAGTTATAACTAAATAACCATAAAAATGCTTTAAAAATACTCTTATAACTGCGAAAAATTAAATTTTTTAAATATTAGTATTTTGTGGGATAGCCCTTATTCTTTATTACTGCCTCCAGTCTTTTTGGCATCGACAAAACTAATTATACTCTGTTCCCTTAAAAAGGGAAAAAGAGTATATTGGGTTTGTGCAATGTCCGTCTTGCTGTCCGTCCGTCTGTCCGTATGAACGCAATATTTTCGGCGCTATTAGAGCTAGAGACTTGAAATTTGGAACACATACTCATATATTCTCCCGAAATATAACGGATAACAGTTTTCCCGATCCGCTCACTAGGGGCGTGGCAAATCGGAAAACTCTTCCGCCCATAGGCAAGTTATCATACTAGTTGATGAGCTAGAGAGTTGAAATTTGGAATGTATACTCGGGGTGATAGCCCAAGTTCAAAAAGCTATGGCGGATATATCTACGCCCATTGGGGGCGTGGCAAATCGGGAAAAACGTATCTTCTACACAGTTAAAGCTAGAACGCTGAAATTTTGCATGTGAGTTAATGTTATGATTCTAAGAAGATCGATCAAAAAGCTATATGTCTACGCCCATTGGGAACTCTCTAGCTTTTGTATCTTCGGAAATCGACGCCTTCATACATACGGACGGACAGGCGGACAGACAGACGGACATGGCTAAATCAACTTTTCTCGTCACCCTGATCAAGAATATATATACTTTATGGTGTCTGCCACGCCTCCTTCTGCCTGTTACATACTTTTAACAAAGCCATTATAGCCTGATTTCCCATTTTCAATGGGCTCAGGATATAAAAAAAAGTTTTCTGCGGGATTCGAACCCACGCACCCAAGTGCAGCTTGCATAGCACTTACCACCAGCGCCACTGTCCTGATCTGAGCTGTGTTAACTAAAACTAAATAAGGCACTGCTAGAGCGCCTTTTGACAAAACTAAAGTAACGATCGAAAAATTCAAAATTCATAGAATATTGTAGCATACAAACTTTTGTATGCATAGAAAATCGTTTGTATACTCGTATAGTGTGTGTATGTATAATAAAACGTTTGTTGCTTGCCATGTACGTTTGCTTATTGCCGAAATATTTCGTTTATTAAATAAATAAACGGCGCCTACTGGAACAGAGTCTCTCGCAGTTAGTTGTGCCTAACTGCAACGTTCTTACTTGTTTAAAATGTCAATGTATTTAAGGTGGTCCATCACTCCATCAATTATTTCCAAGTTTCCGACGCCACCAGCAGCTATACAACCCCATACCATCACACCACCACCACCATGCTTTACTGTCTTAATTGTGTGTTTTTTTTTTTTAATCTAGTGCTCCAACTCTTCTCCACACAAGCAGTCGTCCATCTGATCGAAATATATTATACTTTGATTCGTCTGAGAATAATATATCACGCCAGAACTCAGTTGGTGCATTTTTATACTGATTAGCAAACTCCAAGCGTTTTTATACTTTGTTCCCAAAGGGAAAAAAGTATATTGGGTTTGTGCAATGTCCGTCTTGCTGTCCGTCCGTCTGTCCGTATGAACGCAATATTTTCGGCGCTATTAGAGCTAGAGACTTGAAATTTGGAACATATACTCATATATTCTCCCGAATTATAACGTATAACAGTTTTCCCGATCCGCCCACTAGGGGCGTGGCAAATCGGAAAACTCTTCCGCCCATAGGCAAGTTATCATACTAGATGATGAGCTAGAGAGTTGCAATTTGGAATGTATACTCGGGGTGACAACCCAAGTTCAAAAAGCTATGGAGGATATATCTACGCCCATTGGGGGCGTGGCAAATCGGGAAAAACATATCTTCTATACCGTTAAAGCTAGAACGAAATTTTGCATGTGAGTTAATGTTATGATTATAGATCGATCAAAAAGGTTTATGTCTACGCCCATTGGGGGCGTGGCAAACCGGACCTGAATATATAGTGATTTTTCAAATTGTGCTATATTTTGAAGACTATTGACACTAGAGACTTGAAATTTTGCACTCGGGTTGACAACCTAAGATCAATAAGCTATGGTAGATATATCTACGTCCATAGGGGGCGTGGCAAACCGCAAAGTTAGTTTATATTTCCTACAGTTTTAGAGCTAGAAGCCTGAAAATTGGATGGTTGAGTTACTAATGTTCTCCTCTATCGATGACCCAAAAATAATTTTTCAGCCTCTTTGAGGGCGTGGCATATCGAAAAATACCCTGTAATTTTCGAATTTTTAGAATGTAAGCAACCAAATTTTGCAAGCATGTTAGCCTCGGCTCTTTCTACGGACTGGCAAAAAATTATGCGTCTACGCCCACTGGGGCAAATCGGCAAAGAAGTTTGTTGTGGCCAACTGCATAATTCATGCATATAATAGCTTAGTAGCAATTGCTAAGATGGCAGAAAGCATTTTAACATAAATATAATAATATTAATGAATTTAAAAAATAAAATTTATAAGTTTTGGATTAATAAATAAAAAGTTTCCAGCGGGGTTTGAACCCAGGTTTTTGGAAATAACATGTAATCGTTAGCTAAACCTAAATAAATTCACAGCTGATCAGCAGCTTGTGACAAAACAATACAATCGCAATTCTTGCAATATGTATACACGTACAAACATCTGTGTACACATACATACATACATACATATATGCATGCATGGTAAACCACTTGCCACGCAGCGTGGCAAATCGGAAAAGTAGTTTTAGTTATTGCTTAAATGCACAATTCATATGCGTATGTTTATAAATTATTATCAATTGGCAGCAAGCATTTTATAATAAATATACAAATATAAAAAAAAAAAAAATAAAAAATAATAATTTTGAAAAAAAAAAAAAAAATGTTTTCTGCGGGATTCGATGCACGTACTAAGTATAGCTTGCATAGCGCTTACCACCAGCGCTACTGCCCTGATATGAGCACTTTTAACTAAAACAAAATATGGCATTGCTAGAGCGCCTTTTGACAAAACTAAAGTAACGATCGAAAAATTCCCAATTCAGTCACAATTCTTAGAATATTCTGGCATGCAAATTTTGTATGCATATACATAGAAAATGGTGTGTATACTCGTATAGTGTGTACATGTGTAAATCTGTATGTATGTATAGGAAAAACGTTTGTTGCTTGCCATGTACGTTTGCTAATTGCCGAAATATTTCGGTAATTAAATGTTTATAAAATAAATAAAATGCACCTATGGGAACAGAGTATTTCGCAGTTAGTTGCGCCTAACTGCAACGTTCTTACTTGTTTACGATTAGCGCTACTTATAAAGGGGTTTCGTCTGGGAGTGCACGACTTATACTCGCTAGCAACTGTGGCTTTTCGAATAGTTTCTGGGTGCACTTCCTTGTTTGATGACTTTAAAAACTCTGCACTTATCATATTTGCACTAATAAAGGGATCCGAGTATACCATTCATTTAATATTCAGCTGATCCGAGTTTGTAAAAATTTTCGGTCGCCCTAATTTTGGCTTATTTTCCACTCGCCCTTCATATAATACATATATGTATGTATAAACCTTCCAATGACAGATTGTACTGTAGAACGACTTCGCAACTATGCGTAAAACACATAAGCAAAAATTCGAAGAAAAACCGTTATCATTTTGGCTTTTTGACTACATCTAAAGTTCTAGGAAAGTACGCTGTACGAAGACTTTATTGGAGGCAACAATGTATTTTTTATGGTTATTTAGTTATAACTTTTATGCTAAGCAAAATATTTAAATTATTCTTATTATTTTTTTTTTAAATTGTTAAAATATTAGTTAATATATCTGTAAATTAAAATTTTTAGTTTTTGTCCATCTTGCATCACTTATTCGTTGCCAAAGAAAAAAATCATTGCTCTACGAAGACATTATTGGTCCACTGTATTCTTTCACGTCATTCTCTCTGCTCGTATAAACACAAATCATATCGATGGATATATACTTGTTAAATACATTTTCATATAGTGTTAATTTTGTTTATCGCACGTCCTCTACAAGCTAATTGAGCAGTTTTGCATATATTAACAAAATTTCAAAACTTGATAATTGATTTACTATGATCCTTAATGGTTGCATTCAAATGTATTGCGCGGGTCCTTTATTTATCAGTAGTCACATCATCGCGATAACTATTTATTTTAAGAATAAGAATAGTAAAAGTAATAATAATATTTAACACGATTCCTTAAATAATTTGCAGAATATAGATTTTCCAAGTATACTGCAAGCATAATTGCAGCATCGAGTATTGTCGCATCAATGAATAACCTTCAATGGCATATTTGTACGGATGACAACATACGCTTTCCTTTCAGTTTTTTGACTGATTCAACAAGTGTACAACAGGTCTGTCTATCATTATTATAAAAAACTGTATATATATGCTTTAACTTTCATTATATTTGTTCGTAGGACCAGTTGCAGCAATGTGTAATGCAGATGAATGTCATATATAAAGAGCTCAGTCACAAGTTCTAACCGGAGTCAATACCTGGATATTAAAATAATCCATTATATCAACCTAATAAGTGTCATATTTCAGCATATTATGTTCATTAGAGTAGTGAATCGAAGACACAACCGCACAAGGACTTTCAAGAAATAAAATTTTAAATAAGCAACACAACTTTATCATATTTTAGTGCTTCATCGACAAAGCTTTGTATTCATCTGTTGGTGATATGTTGAAAATGGGAAGCCAAGACAGTGGATCCTGTACCCTACAAATTCGATTTGCCTCACATGAAGATATTGTGACTGTCTTAGGTTTTTGAAAATTATTTACTAGCTTCTGAGCTCATTTTACAACCACAGCATAGTATAATAATAAGTAAAAAAGCTCTAGTCGAGAATGTTCGACTACGAAATCCTCTGAGCTCTTCTTCGAACGAATAATATTCAAAAAATGCTTCGTTTCGATTCTCAACGAGTAACAAACTATACATGCAAAACACACACGCTATATGCCAAATCAAACTGTATGTATCTACACATTTTTTACACATTTGGGGGTGTGGGGGTGAATCGGGGACCGGAATCCAAAATCTGACAAAAACCGAAATCGTAGTAAATTAAGCTCTATATACATACATATGTATGTATGCATATGCGGCAGACTTGGAGACTGTATCTCTATAGACGAACAAGATAGAATTTTATAATTGACTCTCGATAAATGTTTTTATCAATAGCTTTGGAAATATGCAACTTTTAACAAAACCATTATACCCTGAATTCCCATTTTGACCTTTTTATACCCTGAACCCATTGAAAATCATTCAGGGTATAAAAAAAGTCAATGTTACTTCGAATCTCGTATCGACATTATCTCGCTTATTGTTTTGTGTTAAATGTATGTAACAGGCAGAAGGAGGCGTGGCAGACCCCATAAAGTATATATATTCTTGATTAGGGTGATGAGAAAAGCTTATATAGCCATGTCCGTCTGTCCGTCCGTCCGTCCGTCCGTATGTATGAACGCGTCGATTTCCGAAGATACAAAAGCTAGAGAGTTCATTCTTTTTGTGTTAGGTCCGTATATTGCACGCGCAGTACGAGTTTGTTTAAGAAATTCGATAACTTGTATATTTGCAAAGTTATCGATAAACGAATTTATCGGGAACCAGTTATAGGATTCTAGCTAATTCATCTTTAGAGTTAGAGTCTCCGAGTCTTCTGCATATATATATAGATACTAATTTATTACAATTTCGGTTTTTTCAGATTTTGGATTCCTGTCCCCACTTCGCCCCACCACCCCCAAATGTGCAAAAATTTCATTTCAAATACTAGAGACATGCAGTTCGGTTTAGCATATAGATATGAATATCATAATCATAATCTGAAGAAATCAATACGATTGTCCATCTAGAAACAGAATTATTAATCATAAAAGTTTTCTCATCAAAACCCATGTGGCGGGGCAACAAACGCAGCAAGACAGCAAGACGCTTGCAATGCTTACACACACACAGGCGTACAAGCATAAATCAGCGTGTGTGTGTGCTCGTGTTTTTGCATGTATAGTTTCTTACGCGTGGAGAATCGAAACGAAGCATTCTTGGAATATGAATCGTTCGAAGAAGGGCTCAGGGGATTTCGTAGTCGAGCAGTCTCGACTAGAGCTTTCTTACTTGTTTTCACTAACATTTGAACAATAGGTAAACCAGCTTTAATAACGCGATTGAGCTGTGATATACGTGATGTTGTTATTAAAAAATGGTATATACATACATACATAGTTTACAAAATAGAGGACGCTGTCATTTAGATGTGTTTTTTGTACAAATTAGAAATAAACAAGTAAGAAAGCTGTAGTCGAGACTGCTCGACTACGAAATCCCCTGAGCCCTTCTTCGAACGAATAATATTCCAAGAATTATTCATGCAAAACCACTCGCACATATACACGCTGATTTATGCTTGTACGCCTGTGTGTGTGTAAGCATTGCAAGCGTCTTGCTGTCTCGCTGCTTTGCTGCTGCGTCGCATGGGTTTTGAAGAGAAAACTTTGATGATTAATAATTCTGTTTCTAGATGGACAATCGTATTGATATCTTCAGATTATGATTATGACATTCATATCTATATGCTAAACCAAATTGCATGTTTCTAGTATTTGAAATGCATTTTTTTTTTTTTCACGTTTGGGGGTGGTGAGGCTAAGTGGGGACCGAAATCCAAAATCTGACAAAAACAGAAATTGTAATAAATTAGTATCTATATATATACAGAAGACTTGGAGACTCTAACTCTAAAGACGAATTAGGTAGAATTTTATAACTGGTTCCCGATAAATTCGTTTATCGATAACTTTGCAAATATACAAGTTATCGAATTTCTGAATGGTACTGCGCGTGCAATATACGGACCTAACACAAAAAGAATGAACTCTCTAGCTTTTGTATCTTCGGAAATCGACGCGTTCAAACATATGGACAGACGGACATGGCTATATCAACTTTTCTCGTCATCCTGATCAAGAATATATATACTTTATGGGGTCACACTTTTAACAAAACAATTATACCCTGATTTCCCATTTTTAATGGGCCTAAACCCTAACTGACGTGGAGAAAAGATATTCACAAACGGAGAAAGAAAGTTTGGCACTAGTGTGGGCAGTGGAGAAATTCTACTACTACCTAGCGGGACTGGAATTTGATCTGATAACAGACCATAAGCCTTTGGAATCCATCTTCAAACCAACTTCCAAACCACCGGCACGGATCGAACGCTGGTTGCTACGTCTGCAGTCTTACCGATTTCGAGTCATTTATAAAGCCGGAAAAGAAAATATCGCAGATTCCGTGTCGCGTCTTTGTCAAATAACTAAAGCGGAAGCTTTTGCTTAGAAAGATGAGCAGAATATCTTTCAAATTGTAGAAAAAGGGGTACCAAAGTCGCTAACCATATCCGAAATCATGGACAAAAGTAGGTAGGACGAAGAAATAATTGATACAATGACCTGCCTTAGCACCAACTCATGGTAGCTAAACGCATCCAGTCCATATTATCCATTCCGATGGAAGTTATCGGCAGTTGGCAATGTACTGTTACGCGGAACCAAAATAGTCATACCAACAATACTATGATCTCAAGTGCTCGAGCTAGCCTACTAGGGTCATCCGGGCGAATCTGCTATGAAACGGAGACTACGATCAAAGGTGTGGTGGCCAAGGATCGACCGAGAGGCAGAAAGTTTTGTCAAGGCCTGTAGAGATTGCATCTCCGTATCGTTGGCGAATAAACTGACACCAATGGATCGACATGCGTTCCCAGCTGGCCCATGGCAATGTGTCGCATCCGACCTGCTGGGCCCTTTGCCAAGCAACGACCATGTACTGGTGTTAATCGACTACTTTTCCAGATACATGGAATTTAAATTTATTAAAACTATCTCTTCGAAAGTATTGATCGAACAAATGCAGGAGATATTTTCACGAACGCTGAGAACCGACAACGGTCGGCAATTCGTAAGTCTCGAATTTCAAGATTTTTGCCGGAACAACGGTATTACACAAATAACGACTCCGCCATATTGGCCACAGGTCTTTAATAAAACGCCTAAACATCGCGAGGTCGAAAGGGAAAGAAAGAAAGAGATTCAAAACTTTGTCATGATGTACAACGTAACACCGCGTGGGACCACAGGAGCAGCTCCGTCGGAATTGATGTTTAACAGAATCATTAGAGACAAGATACCAAACATTCAAGACTTGGTAGGTGATGTTGCTGAATCCTCGGAAAGAGACTTAGATTGCTTAAACAAACAGAAGGGAAAAGAGAGAGCAGACAAGGGAAGAGGCGCCAAAACATCGGATATCCAACCCGGGGACAAAATCGTGCTGAAGAATGTCCTGTGCCCACACAAACTGACACCCACGTTCGATACAACCGAGTACGTGGTAATCAACAGAAAGGGGAATGTAGTCCAAGTGCAAGGAGGGGGAAAAACACTAACAAGGGATGTGAGTCATTTAAAAAAGATTCCAGTTACAGGTACTCATGGAGCTGCAGCGGCAACCGATAGTGTCCAGGACACGGGTACGCCTAGGCAAACGCGCCTCAAGTACCGGAAACTGGAGCCGGCGCGCAGGACAATGGGTTGAAGATGAAGCTGAAAAATATTGGAGGGATGTGGACACCCGTACCAAGAGAGCTTTCTGTGGAAGGCGATCCACACACAGAAAGCTCCGCGGCACAAGCCACTGAATGAGCTTTCGTATGCGAGCTTAATGATTATTGTTACTTTTGTGACTTCTGTTCTTCTTGTCAGCGAGCATGGCTGACCATTGAAAACGACGCGTGAATAAATAAATATTAATTTGCAAACTAAATAACCGATAACTGTATTTACTTACACACGGGCAAACACGGGTTGATACAAATACTATAGCCAAGGTAGCACCACAGCTCCATATGGGCCTGTAGGTTATTCAAGATTGTAGCTGACCGATATGATAGAAGTTCGTTAGGCTTAGCTCGTACAGCAATGGCAAACTAAGATGTTCTCGGCGCTGGGTGTCGTTAACTTGGGAGACTGCTGAAACCGCTGGTTTTCTTCTAAGTAGTTCACATACTGCGTTTCGTTCACGATGATTTTATCGTATAAGTTCACCAGATATGTTCCAGAGATAGGCATCGCTTCATTTACGTAACCTATTAAAATTACAGTTAAAAATATAAAATATCATTATTTTGGAAAGCCTTAATAGTAGCTACTTCTAATACATCTGTTATGCTAATATTTGTAAATTGCTTAACGGCCATCTCCTGAACATCGATATGGTTTAGCATTGCAGGAGTGATCAAGTTTACTTTCGAAAGGGTTATAGCAAGAATTAAATTTTGAAAATCTGATATGAACATTCTGTTTTTAGCCAAAATAGTTTCATATACAAGTTAACACCCTGTATGTCAAACCCAAATAAAACAACAACAACATATGCAGCAACACATAAGCAACTTAGCCAAAACAACATAAGTTGCGTAAGAGCCAAAGCAAGCTGACCCAACATTATCAGCAACCCACCGTGTGACCGGCGACAGTAACTGGACACCCAAAAATGCACCACCCATTCGGTGCAGACTACAGAGGGAACGAGGCAAAGGCCACGTGCGCTGACACCCAACAAGTGCAACTCCACGGCGGCAGCATTGACCAATGGCGATCACCAACCAATAGCAGCAAGGCACGACATCAGCGGTAGCAACAGGCGCAGCGACGTCAGCAGCGACGCCGGCATAACATAGGTTTCATTAAAACATTGTAAATCGCTCTTAAGTTAGTTCTAATCCAACTCTCAAAATAAATGATGGTTTTTTTTAATTAAAAGACTTAAAGATTTTCTAATTAGCGCCCGAGCAGGGACCGTGAATTTAAACCACATAAAAGTTTACGCGTCGAAAAACAGAGCGCCTACTTAGCTGCTGTTCGCGAAAGATCCTCTTAAACCAGTGACTTAGTGAACGCGACAACCGTTTAAACAAAGAACATTCGGACGAACTACCAAAAGTACCTGCCCGGCAGCTACAGCGTTCTCGTCGAAGATTGTGTCTATATAAACGGAGTAAACGGTGTATTTTCACTATCGTGAAACAATTAAAAAATAAAAATAAAATTGAGCGCTACAACTCTATAGATTCCGTTCGTAGAGTACTACGCAACTGTGTATGTGTGCCCAACGTGGAATTGGACAAAAGGGAATAATCCGGGACATCAGCGTAGGAAGCACCAATGTGGAAAATAATATTGTAAGCATAGAAATTAAGTTTTAATCAAAAATTTTAAATACAAGAAGAAAAAAACAACTCGAAGAATAATATCGTAAGAAAACTAAGCATTAGAAGTGCACCAAACAATTTGAAAAACAAGTAAGAAAACTCTAGTCGAGAGTGCTCGACTAGATAATACCCTGAACCCAATTTTAATAAAATAAAATAATAATCTGTACTGTGGTTTGGTTTTTTGTAATTATCTTGAAAATGCATCAATTTTAATGCTGAAAATGACAAAAAACTTCTTTATTTTGACAAATAGTTAAATATATTGCTCTTGATTAGTACTAAAATTAATCCGTTTTCAAGATAATTACAAAAAACCAGTGTCGAACGTGACAAAAAGTTGACTTTTCTGGAGAATCACCCATATGTACATGTATATATACATACATATGTGTGTATGCATTGCCAAAAAAATAATAATAGATGGCGCTTATATTAGTTGAAATTCGAAAAATGTTATATTATTAAATATCATTAAAAATAGACCCAACAAATAGACGTTCCTCGATTAACACGCATCACCTTAATTAACACAGGCACTTCATAATTGTAAAAGAAATATATCAATGCCACTCGAAGCTGTAACAGCCATAGTAAATAAATTCACTGCTAAAGCGCCATCTAGCAGGTTCAAATTCTTAGATCATGCTAGGCTAGTTTTGAATGTATATGTGTGCATACATACAGGAAAAGTCTTACCGCAGATGTCACGTGCTTTTGTTATTTGGGCAAACCTTCTGTTTATTATTTTCTGTTGACTTAACGGAATAAAATATAATTGAAACAAAAACACTTTCAGAAATGATGCTATTAAATATTTGAAATTTAAAAAAACCCACTTATTCACAATTAGTTAAACTACCAACTGACTTTCAAAGATATCAAATACAATAATAATAAAAAAGAAAAAAATATACAAAAAAAAAAAATGAAAAATAAGAAATTATGAAGAGCTTAGGCGAGGCTAGAACCTGCGACATCCTAACATTCGTTAGATCTGCCTAGCCATCTACACCACGGCTCACTTAAACGGCAGAGTAGCGAAAACGAATGAAATTCGCCATATACGAAAGAAACACTAAAGCAGTGGCTGAAAATACAAATACAATTCAAAGACAATTCTAACGCAATTCAAAAACAATTGTGATTCTTAGAATATACACGCATAGCAACATAGAAAACGGCCCAAGATTTTTTGTGTGTATATGTGCACACGCATACGAAAATTGATTTGCATTGCTCAACGTTGCTTGCATTTCCATTGTTATTTTAATTGTTTTAAAATTTTTAAAATATATAATGGAATGTAATGAGAGTTCAGCATATGATCTACATATTCTATTTAACATTTTAGACTTTTTTTTAGAAATCATAACTCTTTTACAATTAGCTTTACATGCACAAATATGTACATACATATGTATGTACATACATATGTACGATTGCAGCCACACGCTGATCTACGCTTGCACACATATACATACATACATACATACATATATATGTATGTATGTATGTATGTGCGCCCGCAATGCGTCTTGCTGTGTCGCTGCCTTGCTTGCTGCGCCACATGGGTTTTGATGAGAAAACTTTATAGACTAATAATTCTGTTTCTAGATGGACAATCGTATTGATATGTTCAGATTAAGATTATGATATTCATATCTTTATGCCAAACCAAACTGTATGTCTCTAGTATTTGAAATGCATTTTTTACACATTTGGGGGTGGTGGGGCGAATTGGGGACCGGAATCCAAAATCTGACAAAAACCGAAATTGTATTAAATTAGTATCTATATATATGCAGAAGACTTGGAGACTATAACTCTAAAGATGAATTAGCTAGAATTTTATAACTGGTTCCCGATAAATTCATTTATCGATAACGTTGCAAATATACAAGTTATCGAATTTCTGAAACAAACTCGTACTGCGCGTGCAATATACGGACCTAACACAAAAAGAATGAACTCTCTAGCTTTTGTATCTTCGGAAATCGACGCGTTCAAACATACGGACAGACGGACAGACGGACGGACGGACAGACGGACAGACGGACATGGCTATATCAACTTTTCTCGTCACCCTGATCAAGAATATATATACTTTATGGGGTCTGCCACGCCTCCTTCTGCCTGTTACATACTTTTAACAAAACCATTATACCCTGATTTCCCATTTTCAATGGGTTCAGGGTATAATAATATTTTAAGGAAAATAATTAATCGAACACAGTAAACAATTTAAAAATCAGTCAAGGAAAACTTGAATACAAAAGAACAAACAATTTAAAAACGAATTGTTTAAGAAAACCAATTAATCAAACACACCAAACAAATTCAAAAGTAAATTAAGAAAATTTCCAAGCCATACCACCCCCATTTTCCCTATCTGCACTATAAGAAAAATTAAGGGATAAGATTCCTCATAAACTCAAACAAAATGTTCACGATAAAACCGGTCCTAACCTATCCCAAACCATTGATAACCTTGCACGAGCATTTTCTCAACTCAATATGCCACCCCCAGACGACAATTCTCCATCGACCAGTTCAAAGTCAACGACAAACCAAGACATAACTCAAAGATGTATAGAAAACACTGTAGAAAAATGTATTAGGAAAATTTTGTCAGAAAAAGGTCGTGAAATGCTTAACACAGATATAGATCGCAAAATAGAAGAGGACCAAACTATTCTACCCCAATACATGGGACAGATTAACGAACTAGATAGATTACCGGACGTTGTAAAAATTTTAAAAGATTTCTCTGGAAAAAGAACCGAATTTACGTCATGGCGTAAAAGTGTAGATAGGATATTCGAAGCATATTCTGCTACACAAGGAATGCCAAAACATTACGGGATTTTATTGGTTGTACGTAGCAAAAAGGAAGGCTATATCTGAGTGTCTTTCAGATCATTTTGCTGACCGCAGAGATCTTAAGACATTGGAATATCAATTGTACACGCTCAATCAACGTGGACAATCAACAGACGAGTTCTACCAAACCGTCTATTATCATCTGTCTCTAATTCTGAATCAAATAAACAACCATGATTCATCTTTAGAAACACTTAGAGTGCTCACCAAGATCTACAGAGATAAGGCCCTAGATACTTTCATAAGGGGTCTCAATGGAGATTTACCTAGATTGTTAGCTATTAAAGAGCCAACAGATCTACAGCATGCGCTACATTTGTGTCGATTAATAGAGAATCAATCCATACGGAACTCCGTACATTCCGTTAAACCACCCACTCTACCAGCACGGATTTATCAACAACCCGAAATTACCCAACAACCATTCTGCTCTAATAATCCACCTGTCGTGAATAGGACCAATTTCAACCCCAATTTATATTACTCATCAAAACCTAATTTTTCGCAACCTCAAAATATTCAAAGGCAACTATTTCAACAACCGCAACACTTCTTTAATGCACCACCAAGACCAATAGCCCCTAAACCACAACCCGCTGTACAACCAATGGAAGTCGATCCATCGGTCAGAACCCGAAATATTAATTACATGAACAGACCTGATAATAATCAAAACGCTATAAAAAGACCTTTATCTGATAGAATAGACGAAACCCCAAATAAATTTTAACGACAATTCCATATAAACACAGGGGAAGTCCAAGGACCGAACACGAACGAACAGGTCATCAACGAAGCCGACGACTATGCAAATGCATACGCCGAAGCTTACTCGGAAGCTTATTCGAATTACATGAACGAACAAAGTTACAACACTGCTATAGAAAAGCATGGTATTACTGATCTACCATATGAAGGTGAAACCTCTCCAAATGAAAGTAATCAAATAACAGATACCTCGGCCATAAATTTTTTAGTCCAAATCGTTCCTCGTTGCCATATTTTCAGTGTAAAACGAGGGACGGCAAACTATTGAATTTCCTCTTTGACACAGATTCTAATCAGAACTATGTCCAACCATCTTTTGCAACACATCAAAAAAAAAAATAAATAAATCAAGACGCATTCTTTGCCAACACAATTGCCGGACAGATAGCTATCACACATCATATTTTTCTTAACTTGTTTAATCTCAACGACACCCCAATAAAATTTTTCGTACTACCTACACTAAAAACTTTTCATGGTATCTTAGCCAACGATACAATGAAACAACTTAACGTTGTTATAGATGTGCGAAATGATATTCTGATAGTAAACACTAAAACTAAAATTCGAATTAGACAATTACCCGCGCAAGCGATTAACAACATAAAAATTCGAACCGAACACATGTCCGACAGTCAAAAAAAGACAATAGACCAAAAATTGACTTTCACCACTAACGTAGTAGCAGACGCATTGTCAAGGAACCCAGTAACTGAAAACCACAGTATCGAAGCTACAATCATGAGCGACGAAAGCTCATCGCACAACTTAATCCCTGCAATAGAAGTTCCCATCAATGTATTTAAAAATCTAATTTTTATATTAATTGGCGAAAAATCTGATTACCAATTTCAAATACCATTCCCCACATATCACAGACACATAGTAACTCGACCACACTATACAGAACAAGAGCTAATCGACATCTTCAAAGAACTACTTGACCCAAGAATTGTTAACGGTCTGTTTACTCCCGAACATATTATGGGAAAAATACAGGAATTCTACCCAACCCATTTCTCTTCTTATAAAATTAGATACACTCAGAGAAAAATAGAGGACGTCACCGACATAAATATACAGAACGAAATAATTACTCAGGAACACACACGAGCTCATAGGAACGCTTTTGAAAATAAAGCGCAAATTTTAGAAAAATCATTTTTCCCACAACTATCTAAAAAAGTTAAAGAAATCGTTAAATCATGTTTGACATGCAAAGAGTCAAAATACGAAAGACACCCCCCCAAATTCCGAAATTCAAGCAACACCAATTCCAAAATTTCCAGGCGAAATCGTTCACATTGATATCTACATGACAGAAAAAAACACCATATTAACTAGCATTGATAAATTCTCTAAATACGTTCA
Source organism: Drosophila antonietae (assembly GCA_030914385.1). NCBI lineage: Eukaryota > Metazoa > Arthropoda > Insecta > Diptera > Drosophilidae > Drosophila > Drosophila antonietae. The sequence goes on along the minus strand of JAUESO010000541.1, from coordinate 59,991 downwards.
AGTCAAAGTCCGAAAATCTAGAGCTGCAGAAGATATAAAAATTCCGCTTAGAGAAATACTAATAGCATTCGGCATGCCGAAAGTTATCATAATTGATAACGAAAAAGCTCTAGATTCAGCTTCAATAAAATTCTTGCTACAAGATCAACTTGGTATCCAAATACACACAACACCACCCTATAATTCAACAAGTAATGGCCAAATAGAAAGATTTCACTCCACTTTATCAGAAATAATGACATGCTTAAAAAAAGACAACACAGATATGAGCTTCACAGACACACTTTTTAAGGCAGTACAAGAATACAATACTTCTTACCACTCAGTAACCGGAAAAAAACCAATTGATACATTTCTTGGCACAGCAGTTCCTAACAATCCAGAGAAAACAGCAGAAAATAGAAAAATAATATCAGACAAAATCCTAGCCAAACAAAAAGCCGATTTAGAATACCATAATAAGAACAAGAATGAAATGAGAAACTAGGAACCAGGAGATATAATCCATGTTAAAATCAATAAACGTTTAGGCTCAAAACTCACACCCAGATACAAAAAAGAAATAGTAGCAGAAAACATGAATTCAACTATTAAAACAGTTTTAGGCAAAATAGTTCACAAAAATAATATTCGAACTTAACTTACAGGATCATTTTACCAACATGCTTGGGGACAACCACTGTCCTCGACTATTCCAACTCGCAAATCATCTCAATAGTCACAGGATTGGCAGCTAAACAAGACAGCACTTTCAAAATCATCCATATATTTGATCTAGACAAATACAGCGAAATTTACTCATCATTGAACGAATCACTACACTCACTTCCTACAGATCATTCCCTTCACCCATTCATTTCATACGAATTATCCCAAATCAAAAACGACTTGAGAAGACTTAGACCTCAACTCAAATTTAAAAGAGCTATTGAAGCTATAGGAACAGCATGGAAATGGTTGGCAGGAAACCCAGATCAACATGATCATCAAATTCTAATAAATAAGATAAACGAACAATTGGAGAATAATAATAAGCAAGTTATTATTAATCGTTTAATAAACGAAAAAATTAATGAATTAGGTAATATTACTAATAAAATCATCAAATTCACGCAAAATTCAGAAGAGGTTATTAACCAAAAAGCAAATGTCCTAAAATACAAAATTCAACTAGTAAAAGAAGAAATAACTAATATCCTACTAGCAATAACATGGGCAAAAACAAATACTATTAATTCATTCATTTTTTCAGTAGTAGAAACTAAAGTAATCGAAGAAATTTTTACAAAAGAAAATAATCTGTTTTTTAACATAGAAGAACTCTTAGAATTTGCCGAAGTAAAACTAGCCACAAATGGAAAAAATTTAATTTATATTATAAGTATTCCCATGATTAGTACAGACAAATGTAAAACTCTTAAAGTTAAAGCAGTAAAAAATGGCTAAATCATAAATGACATAAAATTCGAGAATTTAATAGAATGTAACAATAATGAAACATTTGCAATAAAAGAACCTTGTGAAAATCACAATGAAAGAACAATATGTAATAGAGATAAACTATTAAATCTAAGTAATGATACCTGTCTATATGCCCTGCTTAATCTTAAAAAACCTGAATGCACCATTATAAACAATCAACACGTTCCGGACTTCGAAGAAATACTTCCGGGTACCCTTTTGCTGAACGGATTCAACGGATCAGTCACACTGGATGACAAAACATATAAACTCCAAGGCACATACCTTATACAATACCGCAACTCCACAGTAAGGATCGGCGAAACGACCTACAAAACGGAAGAGGCACGAGCCGCGGAACCAGAACCCCCAGTGTTCCAATTAACAGCAGAGAAAAACAAGCTGCACGAAGTGTTATCACTACAAATGGTAAAAGAACTAAATACCAACAACACAAAAATTCTGGAGAAACTAGGAGACAAAGGGACTGTGCAGGCTACTATCGGCTGCACGTCACTCAGCATCCTATTATTAATTATAATGGGAGTATCCATCGAACTCGTTAAAAGAATCAAAAGAAAGACTCTAGACAACAAGCAAATGGTTACCGACAGCACACCAGCTGGAGTTTACGTAGCAACCGAGGACGGTCGCATTTAAAGGGGGAAGAGTTAACACCCTGTATGTCAAACCCAAATAAAACAACAACAACATATGCAGCAACACATAAGCAACTTAGCCAAAACAACATAAGTTGCGTAAGAGCCAAAGCAAGCTGACCCAACATTATCAGCAACCCACCGTGTGACCGGCGACAGTAACTGGACACCCAAAAATGCACCACCCATTCGGTGCAGACTACAGAGGGAACGAGGCAAAGGCCACGTGCGCTGATCACGCACTCTTTAGGCCATTAACCGTGGGACCAACGGATGCAAGACCACACCCTGCGAATTGCACAACAAGTGCAACTCCACGGCGGCAGCATTGACCAATGGCGATCACCAACCAATAGCAGCAAGGTACGACATCAGCGGTAGCAACAGGCGCAGCGACGTCAGCAGCGACGCCGGCATAACATAGGTTTCATTAAAACATTGTAAATCGCTCTTAAGTTAGTTCTAATCCAACTCTCAAAAATAAATGATGGTTTTTTTTAATTAAAAGACTTAAAGATTTTCTAATTTACATAAATGGTCAATGTCGGTTTGGTCCGCTTTATTTATTGAATTAAGTAATTTTGTCAGTTCGTTGAGTCGAGATTAAAATTTTGAGTTTAATTCTATTTGTTCGTTTTCGGAGTTTATTAATTGTCTACACTTAATCTGTTCCCAGTCGTCAACGTCAGGAGTCCCTGCTATCACCTTAAAGGCTGCCCTTAACAGGTTAATGCTACGGGTCATTCTATGGTTTATTTTAAGCGTTCTAATTAGCATCTCTATATGTCCTTTATATATTGTTGTTTGAATAATTCTATCATTTGTCTAGTTTCGCCCACGTAAATCTCGTACGATGACACGTTTGTCGTGTGTCCTAGGTATCCGTATTCGTTCCAAATAGTAACGTCTCCGTCAGTTACAGGTATGTAGTAGTCGTGAGTTTAAAGGTTGCTTTTGAAAAGGTCATTAGAAGTGTCACTATACTAATACTACCCTGAAATGGAAAACTAATTTTAATTTTTGGTAGCTTACTCTCTAAGATTGTCCTTATGGACCACCCTCCCTTTAATAATAAAACTGTCGATCAAGGGTGTGCTTCTACTATGCCTTCAACGCATATTGGTGTCAGCTTATTACCTAAGCGACTGCTTGATTTTACCCATACTTTATCTCATACTTCATACTCTTTGTTCGTTCTATTTTTATTTTCCTGTGTTATTTTTATACCCACCCCATTTCCAAATTATCGAAGTTAAGGAGGAAGTTCAGGATACGTAGTAGGCTGGATTCTTCTATCAAACATGATAGCAGAATACAACGTACGGAGCTGATTCTGTTTAGTTTATATTCAGACGAGACAGAGTTTAGATCTATTGTTCCTAAATTATACGAAATTATAATAAATATATTATTTCATCGAATCCAAGTGTATTTGTCTACGCGAGAATATAACTCAGTGCACATATCGCTACTCTCGTACTGTGTGTGCGCTTAACTGGCGGCCGAGCAGGGACCCACATTCTTCACAGTATTGAAAGTAAAAGATGGCGCAAAAATAACTAAATAAGTGATAATTCAATAAAAACCATAACAAATAAATTGTTCATTCTTGCGATGAACAATTGTTGGCTAAATGGTGGTACTTCTGTGATTTGCAAGGTACCAAGGTTCAAAGCCTTGCCACGATAACATAACGTAAGTGATAAGTAATAACATAATTGCAGGTAAAATGGTGGCACCACTGTATTATGCCAAGCGTTCCTTGAGCGTATGCAAGTATCTCGGTTCAAATCCCTACCGTAAGTCAATTCAATAACAAAAAGAAATTTGTTGGCAAGTGTTGTCACAAATATTACAAAATGACATAAAAAAAGTTAGCAGGTAATCCTTACCGTCAGACAAACATTATAACAATTTATAAAAAAGCGTCTTCCACTGCACACTGGGAAAAATTGCCAAATAAGTGGCATAAAGTCCAAAATTTTATGGAACCAAAAATGAATTCTGTTTTGTTATATTCAAAGTAGAAACCCTATATATGAAAAATCCAACAATGTTTTTGCTAAAAATGTAATACTTTCATTATAATCAAGTTTCAAAGTCAACTGATTAGTCAGCTGATTTTGGTGACAAAATTGGTGGGAAATTTTTTTATTCACTTTGACTGCTTGGCAAATGTACAAATCGCAAAAATAAAATATTGTGAAAAATGGATTTTGAAGGCCTGGGTATGTAGAATGAATAAAAAAAAGCATTTTGTGTTCATTTTTTTTTTTATGTTCTATATGTTTATTGTTTTGTATTGTCCATAATGATAGAAAACCCATCCAAAGTGTTCATCTTGTGTGAAGTAAAACTTTACCTTCTGCGTGTTTGTGCGTTATATACTATACATCAAAATAAAGTAGAAAGTGTGTACTAAAAGTTAGTAACAACACCGTTTGCGGCTTTTTGCGGCTCTTGCGGTACTTTGCATTTGCAGCTCAGCTTTTTTACATATAGTTCAATAGTGATCACGTATACGCAGTGTGGCCCTATATGGGCTATTTTTGGAGGCGTGGTCAAATGACTTAAAACTTTGTTTTTATATTTAGAGTGGTATATTTATAAAATATGCCAAGTTTCAGTTCGCTATGTGCAATATTAGACTTTATGCCACTTTTTTGGCAATTTTGCCCAGTGTGCACTGTGTCGAGTGATGGCTGCCGTAAGTTTAACTATAAAATAATATAAACCACTGCAGCAATTTATTGCGGGTGGTCATATAATAAAATTGAGGCGGTTGTCTGGATAGGACGTGCAATAAGTTACCAAACAAAACATAAAATATGTAATATAAACAATATAAAACGAATTGCGTTAGACTGCCCCATTCGATCGTGGAATCATCCTTACCCTAGTAGGTTCTTCTAGAACTAAAGAGGATAAATAAGGACTTCCCAACCTAGGCATAGGTTGTCGTTTGGTTTCAGTTGTGCAATATATAACTAAATAATATAAAGATAAACAATAGGAAAAGAATTGCCCAAATGAGTCTACCCAGTTGACTGTGGAACAACCCTCACCTTAGTAGGTCTTGTATCAAAAAGGAACCTGGGGGCTTCCCTAGCCATATAAACAAATAAAATCGTTTACCGGAGAATCGGAAACAAACATAATAATAAGTCGAACAATAATATAATAATAAAAAAATAATAATAATTTAACAAAAATAATAGTAGTGTAATAATAATAATAATAGTCAAAATAATAAGAAATATTAAAATCATAATTTATATTAAAAAATTTGTACACATTACAACTCTGTGAAAACGTTTACTAATTTTATCTCCACAGGAAGAAATTTAATGAACAGCTGCCTTAAAACGATGATCAAGTTTATTAAACTATTACACACATACAAGGATCGGGTGAGAGAAGCATTATTCAATTCTTGGGACACAATAAAAGAATCTATAACAATAATAGTTTATTAAATCACATAAGCACACTGATATAAAAAAAAAAAAAAAAAAAATGGAAGAATAGAGATTCCATCTTTATCTTTTGAGTTGACTAAATTGTTCGGATATTGCCGAAGTATTTCAATACCGCACAGATAGAAAGATTCCACTCAACCTTCTTAGAAATATTCAGATGTTTAAAACAATAGCTTCCGAATTACTTTACTGAAGAACTAGTTAATATCTCGGTAAACAGATAAAACACTTACTTACATTCGATTATCAACCAAAAACCATCACACATATTTTTTAACAGAACGTCTAGAGGAATTTTCAAGGGTTGTCAAATTTCAACAGAAAGTACAAGATATTTGAGGGGGTTGTTGAAATACAAACAAGAATTATCAAATAGTAGAAGAAATAGGACAAGGATTCTAGTTGTCAACTATAAAGATGGAGATGTTATGTCATTTTTAATTGACAAGGTTATGAGTAAAGATAAGAAAAGAAAATAAAAACCCGAAAATTAACTTTAAACCCCAAGGTTGAATATTTCTTCACAATCCCATCCTCATAAAAAAATCTAAATAATTCGTAAAAGAATATTATCCTTTTAACAAACACAAAGCAACACAGCGTTTGGGCACATGTGGTATAGTGGTCAGAAGATCTTTGGCTGCCAAGAAGTATTTCGAAGACATCGGAGAGAAAATCGTGCGTTTGGATGCTTGGATGAAAGTCGACACAAAGAAATATATTGGACGAACCCATGGAATCGGATTGTTTTAATTAATTTGGAAATGGAATTTTGATATAAAGGATGAATGAGAATCAACTTGTAATCTATCAATCTCATTATGCTACTCCATGCAACAATAACATTAGAAGCCTTTATTGTGCTTTATTGTGATTGATACTGGAAACGAATATGCTTGATAACGGACTAAATTATATCAACAACCTGTAACTATGTTCACGGCTGCATATCCACAAGTCGGTCTTTCAACGAACACTACAAGGCAAGTTTTACCAAATCAAAGGCCAACGCTTATACCAAGATATTCAACTCGAAGATTACCCATTAAAATGGAGACAAATCGTTCTGGTCAGTCTTACCGTCTGAATCTTGATAGTGGAGGAGTCGGCAAAAGGAATATGAAGTATACACCTAAAGTGTTCTCAAAAGTACAGCGTCTATACCAAATGGACACTGAAGTTACACCCGAAACTGATCAGCGAGAAGGTCCTGAAACCGTTTACTACATATAGACTACAGGAGGTTGGAAAAAAGTTTGTGACTTCGCCAAAAATGTTCTGCGGCTGAAGAAGTATGACCTGGACGCAGACACACAGAGGGCAACGCTCATTTAGAGCACACGATGGGGCTCTACCTTGAAGGTTAATAGGTCCTGGTTCGAAAGTGGATCTTGAGCCCTAGAAGAGGAGGTTTTTTTAGTCGGTAAGCGGAGGTTTTTTTAGTGATCTGCGGGACGCAGATTTTTCAACGGGAAGGAGTTAAGGAGGAAGTTCAGGATACGTAGTAGGCTGGATTCTCCTATCAAACATGAGAGCAGAATACAACGTACGGAGCTGATTCTGTTTAGTTTATATTCAGACGAGACAGAGTTTAGATCTATTGTTCCTAAATTATACGAAATTATAATAAATATATTATTTCATCGAATCCAAGTGTATTTGTCTACGCGAGAAGATAACTCAGTGTACATATCGCTACTCTCGTAGTGTGTGTGCGCTTAACTTCGATAAGAAATCGACAATTCGTTTTCTTACGCTTTTTGAGCATAACTTCTACACCGTTTGTGCTAGAGATAGATATTATGGATACGTAGATTTTCATATTGCTATATTTTGTATGCTCCAATTTGAATAAAACGCATTTCAAATACTGGAGAATTGCAATTTGGCAAATATATACATTTAGGTACTCTTCAACTACTCTGAAAGCTTCATGAAGTTCGTCCATCTAGAAATGAAGTTATATGCGTTCAAAGTATATCCCAATACACCCCCTAGCTAAGGCAGCAACTGCGCGGTTAACAGACCGCGCACTCATACGTTCGTAAACAAGAAGATCCTTTTTTATTTTATTTTCTTTTGCAGAGTTCAGAGTATATTGTAGCGAGCCGTCTCGACTAGAGCCTTCTTACTTTTTTAGTTTTGCTTTTTGAAGTGTTTCTGTTATCTTTATTTCTGTTTCTATATTGCGTGAGTGTTCAAGCATGAACATGCCACTTATATAAACATATTAAAAAATAGGCAATAGTCGATAACCTGCACGTTATCTGAAGCCAAGTAATAAACATGTCATCCCTTAGCTGCAGCGACCAACGCAGCAAGTAATAAAAATGGAACGCGAGACGTGAGAACGGCTTAGCGATCGAAAAGGGACACTTGACAAACATCTGTGCACTTGTGTGCATGGAATTAATTATAGCCTTCCAGTGCCTGGAAGTAACTTTAAGGTATATAAGCACTATTTATTTATTTATTTATTTATTTAAAAAAATATTGACAAAACGAGAGTCAAAATAGCCTACGAAAAATACAATTATTACAATAGAATCACCAACCCGATGGGGGTGTTTTATTTGCCAGTCCGGCCAGCTATGCCCCAATTCACAGCCAAATATGGTCAGTGATAACTATTGAAACTATGCAAAGAAAGTGTTAAATGAAAATATTACATATAGATTATAAGAGACTAAATATAATTAATATAATTACAATTTAATAATTCTTAAAATTAAAAATAAAAAAAATTAACAAAAATAAAAATAAAAATTAAAATAAATAAAATAAAAATAGGTAAAGAAACAAGGAAGATATTAACAATATTGAAAGATAAATTAAAAGAAGGCCTATAATATAGAAAATTTAATAGGATTGAGAAATCACTGCAAGCAACAATAGCAACATAATATAGCTTATGCCTGTGCATTGCGAGTGATTTCCCTAAGGTGTGCTAAAAGCAACGATTTAATTTTAGGAAGAGAGAGCTCTAAGGAAAATACGTGATAATATTTATTAAAATTAACACACAGAACATGAAACGCACTATGCAAAGAATAATCCGTAGTGCATATAGGTAAATGAAGCGGACGATAATGTCTAGTTGTTCGGGACGGAACCGAGAAATTAAGACGCATCAACAAAAAGGACGAATCAATATTACCGTTAATTACTTTGTGCACTAGGACTAGGACTTTAAGAAATAAACAGTTCAATTTTTGATCTCACAAAGAGAAGAGTTCAATTTTTGAATTCGGTAAATGTGGAGTGTTTTCATTTCGACTCTCTAACAACAATGATCTGAAAAACATTTCGGGATAATGAGGCAGAATTCACTACAAAGAGCGAGAACTTTTTTAAATAGTTTGGGCACTCAAAAATCTCCGGAATTACCTGTACGGAGTTAGAAACCTAAACATATTTACCAACGATCAGCTTTTGACTTTTGAGGTATCTGTTCGCAATACAAACGTAAAAATAAAGCGTTGGAAAGCGTTTATTGATGAACATACCGCTAAAATGACGTACAAATGGCAAGGAGAACATAGAACATAGCAGATGCATTGTCACGACAAAACGTGAATGCTTTGGACTCGGAGTCTCAGTGTTCGGATCTCGCTACAATCCATAGCGAAGAGCCCCTTATCTATACTATTGAGACCAGTAAACTGCTTTGGGAATCAGATAATAATTGAGCAATCAAATTACCCTTCCTTAATAAAAGCGTTCTTATAACTTCAGAATAAAAGAAGACACATCATAGGAATCTCAGATCGTAGCACTCTTCCGCGAACATTGCAAGATGTCGTAAGCGCAAGGTTTGTCAATGGAATTCACTGCGAGTTGCCAATCCTTGCCTTTATCCAACACAGCATGATTGAACTTTTTCCGTCAACAACTTTTCGATACTGTAAGTATCTATTGGCGGATAGTATAAACAAAACTGACCAAAAAGAAATTGTGTTACACGAACACAAAAGAGCTCACCTAGCGGCATAGGAAAATGTTATGAAAATAATGTTCGATTATTTTTTTCCTGACATGACAAAACTTGCAGTAAAAGTTGTTGCAAATTGTAAAACATGCTCGGGGGCCAAGTATAACCGGCATCCCAAAAAAACAGATGTTAGGAACGTTTAAATGTCGATGTATTTTCCACAGACCAAAAATACTTTCTTACACGTGTCAATAAATCCTCTAAATTTGCCGTAACCCAGCCAATTTTGTCATGAGCTATTGTTGATATCAAAACCCCACTTCTGCAACTTGTAAACCTCTTTCCAAATACTCAGATCATTTACTGGGGTAATGAAAGATCTCTAAATTCAGAAACAGTCAAGTCCATTATGTCAAACTCCTCCATCCCACATTGTCTCGAATGGTCAAATCGAACGGTTCCACATCACCTTAGCAGAAACTGCGCGCTGTATGAAATTAGACAAACAAATAAGCGAAATCGTCGACCTGATTCTTCTTTCCACAATAGAATACAATATAACTATTCATTAGTTAACTCAAATGAAAGCGATTTATATAATTCACTCACGCAATATAGAAACAGAAATAAAGACAACAGAAAGACTTCAAAAAGCACAACTAAAAAAGTAAGAAGGCTCCAGTCGAGACGAAGCATCCAAAATATAACAATATGAAAATCTGCTTATCCATAATATTTTTCTAAATATACAACATTTGAAGTCTCTAGCACAAACGGTGTAGAAGTTATGCTCAAAAAGCGTAAGAAAACGAATTTTCGATTTCTTATCGATAATTTGGAAATGGGGTGGGTATAAAAATAACACAGGAAAATAAAAATAGAACGAACAAAGAGTATGAAGTATGAGATAAAGTATGGGTAAAATCAAGCAGTCGCTTAGGTAATAAGCTGACACCAATATGCGTTGAAGGCATAGTAGAAGCACACCCTTGATCGACAGTTTTATTATTAAAGGGAGGGTGGTCCATAAGGACAATCTTAGAGAGTAAGCTACCAAAAATTAAAATTAGTTTTCCATTTCAGGGTAGTATTAGTATAGTGACACTTCTAATGACCTTTTCAAAAGCAACCTTTAAACTCACGACTACTACATACCTGTAACTGACGGAGACGTTACTATTTGGAACGAATACGGATACCTAGGACACACGACAAACGTGTCATCGTACGAGATTTACGTGGGCGAAACTAGACAAATGATAGAATTATTCAAACAACAATATATAAAGGACATATAGAGATGCTAATTAGAACGCTTAAAATAAACCACAGAATGACTCGTAGCATTAACCTGTTAAGGGCAGCCTTTAAGGTGATAGCAGGGACTCCTGACGTTGACGACTGGGAACAGATTAAGTGTAGACAATTAATAAACTCCGAAAACGAACAAATAGAATTAAATTAACAAATGTTTTTCCTATACATACAGATTTACACATGTACACACTATACGAGTATATACACAATTTTCTATGTATGCATACAAAAGTTTGCATGCCAGACTATTCTAAGAATTGTGACTGCATTGGGAATTTTTCGATCGTTACTTTAGTTTTGTCAAAAGGCGTTCTAGCAATGGCTTATTTGGTTTTAGTTAGCAGGTATCAATTGATGGCAGTGGCGCTGGTGGTAAGCGCTATGCAAGCTATACCTAGGTTCGTGGGTTCGAATCCCGCAGAAAAATTTTTTTCAAAAATTATTATTTTTTAATTTTTTTTTATATTTGTATATTTATTATAAAATGCTTGCTGCCAATTGATAATAATTTATAAACATACGCATATGAATTGTGCATTTAAGCAAAAACTAAAACAACTTTTCCGATTTGTCACGCTTGGCTTGGCAAGCAGTTTTTCTATGCATGCATATACAGTGGGCAAAAAAAGTTTAAGTAGAGGCATGCCAAAAAAGTTTAAGTAAAGGTATACTTAGAAGGTAAAGGTGTATCTGAAATTGACAGAAATTGACACGAGTGATTGTCCGACCACCCACTAGTGTTCAATCAACATTAAAATCGTACGGGGAAACAGCTAGCCTTGAGATTCAGCCCAGATCGGGTCGGTCTTCAAAATTAAGTGTCAGAGATAAGCGACGAATTCTCAGCACAGTAAGGAGCGATCCAAAAAAGTCGGCACCCAAAATACAGGAGGGACTATTTCCCACCTCTGGAGTTAGCGTTCATCCATAATCCGTGCGAAATGTGCTGCACAAGGTATGGTACAACGCACGAACCCCTCGAAGGAAACCGTTGATTTCTAAGGTCAATAAGAAAAAGCGACTAGATTTCGCTCAAGAGTACCTAAACGAGCCGGATTCTTTTTGGGAGTCCACTTACAGTTTGTTATTCTTGTGGACCTCGGCCTTAGAATTGAGGGAACGGTCTTACATTTGTTCGGCCTTGTAGACTGCCAAATCTACTGCCCCCATGCATTTGGCATGTAAGTTTATATGCATACATATGCATTTCTTTTTATACATGTTCAATAAATAAAAATTACTATAACTAATTTAGTAACATAGCCCCCAAAACATTTTTGAACGGGCTATAAACGATTTAAGTGGATCTGGAAATTAATATGTATTGACAATGTCAGAATACACTATGTTCTTATTATTGCCAAAATGACTGCTACAAGTCGTAGAGGCTCATTTGACAGTCACTCTACAATTCAAACCATACAAAATAGACAAACTACTGAATAGCGCAGGTAGCAAGAATAACAAACTGCAAATGTTGGTTCCACATCACCTTAGCAGAAACTGCGTGCTGTATGAAATTAGACAAACAAATAAGCGAAATCGTCGACCTGATTCTTCTTTCCACAATAGAATACGATATAACTATTCATAGATAAACATATAAATAGAACGAACAAAGAGTATGAAGTATGAGATAAAGCATGGGTAAAATCAAGCAGTCGCTTAGGTAATAAGCTGACACCAATATGCGTTGAAGGCATAGTAGAAGCACACCCTTGATCGACAGTTCTTATTAAAGGGAGGGTGGTCCATAAGGACAATCTTAGAGAGTAAGCTACCAAAAATTAAAATTAGTTTTCCATTTCAGGGTAGTATTAGTATAGTGACACTTCTAATGACCTTTTCGAACGCAACCTTTAAACTCACGACTACTACATACCTGTAACTGACGGAGACGTTACTATTTGGAACGAATACGGATACCTAGGACACACGACAAACGTGTCATCGTACGAGATTTACGTGGGCGAAACTAGACAGACGTAATCATTTTCTCCGAAAGTAAAGAGAATCATGTCAAGCACATTGACTGGATGTTCAAGCGTGAACATGTGACACAAATCAAAGGGGATTTGTGTTATTGTGCCGGTAAATCCGTATTCCCAATAAGTGGATCGGAACATATTAACAAAAATTAAAATACTAAAAATTTAAAATTTACAGCCACAAGTTAAATATGTTAAGTTAAACATTACTGGATAACCTGCGCGTTACCAAACAAACAAAAAATTAAAATTCCCCAGCCACATGACACATAAGTAAATATATGTCAGAGTGCTAGTATTATTGTTATCTTGGTCTTCAGACATTGTCACTTTTATAAATTGCCTAAGGCGAATAATCCTGAGTGCACCGTCTACTTCCACTGTCTAATCATTAATGCCTTCAGCATCAATACCACATCGCTCACACACATTCTATTGTAATAGAATATATAGCGATCTCTTTCTCTCTCAGTGACTCAAGATTGCACGCACAACAATTATCTCCTGTGCAACTCTTTCCTCAAACCTCCTTCAAACCTTATTTGGCCACGTACGCCACTTAGAACCTTTCGCAACATTTCTGCATATTTGCATCGAACTACGCTGACCATCTGGCGACTAACGGATCAAAGCGCCCAATTGTCAAATATGTTCTACTTGAGTGTCTTTTACTAATTGCGCCTCGACACGGCCATACTGACACTTACACGTCCTCGTGTACTCAACATTTGAATCATACTCGTATTACGTAATCCATAATGTTTCAATATTTCATTTATCCAACTTTAAATAATAATCTTTTATTTCTTGTGACCGAAATTTCAAAATTAAATTATTATTTTAATTATCATCTCACTCATTCTTTTTCTGGATTCTACTCAACTACCTCGGCCATACTGACTATAACACGACCTCGTGTTATCCACAAAAATGCCTTGCTGCATTAATCATTTCATTTATCTTATAAATTTCTTGATTACAACTGTTATCACGTCACAGCGTCATACAAAACTTGATCTTCCTCTTCTAGTCTCACGTCTAATTACTCTTTAACTTAGCTTTCTTTGAGGTTTTACTTCATTATCATAAACCACTCTGGTTTCGCTTTACATTGATTTTGCACTATCAATCATACAACTCTTCATTGAGTCTCATTCATTATCGTAAACCCAACTGGTTTCTTTTCACATCATCTTATGCGCCACACGCCATGATCAAAACATTAGTTTTGCACTTGTGCTTGCATTATAACCAATTCTCTCAACATTTCTTATCAGCCTTTCAGGCATCTATACTGTCTCTTGCAACAGTTTCACTCTCAATAATTCGATACTGTCTCTTTCAACAGTTTCTCAAGTTTTTATACTGCCTCTTTCAACAGTTTCTCAAGTTTTTATACTGCCTCTTTCAACAGTTTCTCAATTTTATACTGCCTCTTTCAACAGTTTCTCAATTTTTATACTGCCTCTTTCAACAGTTTCTCAATTTTTATACTGCCTCTTTCAACAGTTTCTCAATCATTCCATACTGTCTCCTTCAACAGCTTTTTTCTCATGAAAGAGATTTCAACAGCTTTTTCATTCATTCCATACTGTCTCCTTCAACAGCTTTTTTCTCATCTATTTCAATACTGTCTCTTTCAACAGCTTCCTTCTCAACATCATTCAAATCCTCATCACAACTTTCTAGTTCAACTGGTACATGCCCTTCTTCTTTCTTCATTCTTTATCAGCACAAAATCTCCTACCTCATATCTGAAAACCTTGGCCTTGTTTTATCGAATTGTTCTTTGCTGCTGCTGCTGATATATTTTGCACTGCTCGAGCTCTTGAGTCGGCCAAATCAATTTTTTGCGTCGTTTCGTATGGTGGAAGCAACCCTAGCGGACGTGCAACCTTACCAATAAACAATTCCAAAGGACTGGCCTTTGTCGTTTGACTTACTGTAAGGCCAGCTGTACTTCGCCCACTGCGTCTTGCCAAGATCGGTTGCTCATCTCAACCGCCGTCAGTAAAATTTTCAAGGTACTCATAATCCGTTCCACCTGTCCGTTTGCTCTACTTGTACCTGTTGCAATTAAATGCAAATCTATTTTTTGTTGAGAACAAAACTCATTAAATTTAGAACTGGCAAAACACCTGCCTTGATCTGCTATAATGCGGTTTGGTACTCGAAAAAAAGATGTGGGCAATGTCACAGCACCTATGCAATTGTCAGCATCAATCTTAACTGTGTGTGTCAAATAGACAAATTTAGTAAGAGCGTCCATTTGGACAATAAGATATTCTTTTTGATCTGATTTGCCACTCAACTTTCCTGTTATGTCGATGTGAATCGTGTGCCAAGGTGTGTCGACCTTTGGTATTGGTTGAAGTCTAGCCTGAATTTTACCTGATGATGATTTTGACGTTTTACACGTAATGCAGTTTTCAACCAATTTTCGTATATACTTCGACATGTTATCGAACCAGTAGTAGCCTTATTTAAAGTCTTCTCCCAGCCAAAGTGCATGATTGACTCGAGAATCTGGTTTATTACGGACCATCGAAATGCTCTTGGAACAATTGAAAAAGATCGAGTTCTACCATTCCTCTGGATTTTTCGATATATTATTCCTCCTCTTACCTCGTACGTTTTTGTAAAATTCATTCATTTTTCAGAAATTTACAAGCAGCAAAAGCATTTAATTCACTGAATCAACGCACAAGCAATGATATCCGTCTTTTTGTTCACAAACATTATTGGACTTGCAACTTGTCTTTATGACATTGCATTCTAATAATTCTTGAATCTTTTCGCGTACCAACTTTCTCTCATTCTGACTCTAGAATAATGAATTCCCTTTGTAAAAGATTTTGAGTATTTTTCCAATAAATTGTTTAATTCATCTTTATCTTCACCGACAAGATCAGTATTCAACTTAGAAAATATATCATCAGTTGAATAACAGTTTACAGATTTTAATCAAACAATTTCAAATTTCCCAAGTGATTTAACGACATGAAAACCCTGCGATAGTATTTCTCTATTCTCAATGTCATTCTTCAAATATTCATTGCCCAAAACATGAAATAACATTTCTATTTCCTCGTTATTAATTTTTACGTTACTAAGTATTTGCAATGTACTACAAATATTAGTGTTGCCAAATCAAGCTTCCCGTCAAATCTGGTGGGCAGCGGGAATTCCGGCTTCTTCAAAAAATACATGATTTCGCCTCCCTTTTCTTATATACTGAGCAGCTCAAAATAATTTTTTTTTTTTTTTAATCATTACTACAAACGCTTCATCCATAGCCCTGCTTTCGACATTTGCGATACAAAACATTGCCTTCTGTTTGACGAATCAACTCATAAAATTGAAGAAGGAATACTGCTGCGACTGCGAGTTTCCACAAACAAAAAATATTAAAATATGATTGCCACCATGGAAGAATGAGACAGAGACAACAACTGTCACGTATAGGACGAATCACTGACAATTTTTTTTTTGTCAAATTTTCTCTTTACAAATCTTCAGCCTTTCCTTTAAGTATGCTCGCACCAAAAACAGTCATTTTTTTTCATCAAAAGTTGACAATACTCTCATTGCCAATAATACCTTAGCACTTATCTTCTGTTTAATAAACGAACATTCCAGATAACATTTGAAAATGTCATTGTGACGCACTGTCTTCCATCGCTGCACTCAAAGCCATCGCCAACGCACTGTCTTTTATGTTCTTTTCTGTCAAAATTATATTTGCCGTAGCACACAACACAACTGTCTTATTATTCGATTTTGTCGACACCGATGATGTTGAGGTTTTTACAAGTTCGACTAAATTTTTATTTTGCATTTCCATTAACACTCGCCACGGTTCATTTACTTCGTTAGGTAGCGAGCCGAATCCCACTTCTGATGTCAGAGTGCTAGTATTATTGTTATCTTGGTCTTCAGACATTGTCACTTTTATAAATTGCCTAAGGCGAATAATCCTGAGTGCACCGTCTACTTCCACTGTCTAATCATTAATGCCTTCAGCATCAATACCACATCGCTCACACACATTCTATTGTAATAGAATATATAGCGATCTCTTTCTCTCTCAGTGACTCAAGATTGCACGCACAACAATTATCTCCTGTGCAACTCTTTCCTCAAACCTCCTTCAAACCTTATTTGGCCACGTACGCCACTTAGAACCTTTCGCAACATTTCTGCATATTTGCATCGAACTACGCTGACCATCTGGCGAATAACGGATCAAAGCGCATTCACCAATTGTCAAATATGTTCTACTTGAGTGTCTTTTACTAATTGCGCCTCGACATATATTAAAAATAGGCAATAGTCGATAACCTGCGCGTTATCTGAAGCCAAGTAATAAACATGTCATCCCTTTACTGCAGCGACCAACGCAGCAAGTAATAAATATGTAACGTGAGTCGTGAGAACGGCTTAGCGATCGGAAAGGGAAACTTGACAAACATCTGTGCAGTTGTGTGCATGGAATTAATTGTAGCCTTCCAGTGCACTGTGGACGGAAAGCCCGATTTTTTGACATAAAGTCGAAAAAGTCATGGAAAGATATGGTGCCGATTGTTATTTATTTAGAAACTAGAAAACCCGGCGAACTCCGCTTCGCCACCAGATGGATTCGTTTTTTGTAACATTCCGTTTGTGGATTAAAAGATGAAGATAATTTTTTTTTTTTTTTTCGATATTTGAAAAAGAAAAACTGTATTTCATTTCACAACAGTAATGAATTCATTTTGATTACAAAAATGAAATTTAGTTGAACTTCTCTGAAAGTGAATCCAAAATCAAAGCGTGTCCGCAAATTATCCCTTTCATTGAAGTGCTCGTTGGTAAACCACATTTTTTGTTTTTTGTCTGACGTTAACACAAACAAAGAGGATGGTTTCCCAACTCGTGAACACGCAACGTATAGCTGTGCCCATGTGAAAAACAATGATTTTCTAAATTTATCCCCCTACTACACTAAGCGATTGGCCTTGCGACTTGTTAATTGTCATTGCGAATCCAAGGCGAACCGGAAATTGCAAACGTTTGAATTCAAACGGAAGATCAGTCGGAATCATTGGAATTCGAGGAATACATACATTTTCACCTGCGTACTTTCCGTTAATAATGGTTGCCTCAATAAAATTCGGCATAAGTCTTTTCACCGCAAGCCGAGTACCGTTGCAAAGTCGCGGTGGATTTAAATTATGCAATATCATAATAAGTGAACCAACTTTGAGTTGCAACTTATGTGGTGGAAATCCTGGTAACTCCAGAGAGTTCAAAAACTCCGTTGGATAATTTACTACATCATCGGGATTTGTTATGGAATCAACGGATTTATATGTCACCAAATAGGCATCGATTTTTGATTGAATGGTGAAATTCAATGCGTGTACATCATTATTCTTTGCGGCGAGAATTGCTCGTTGACTTAACCAAGCATAATTCTGATAATTCTCACTAATGTTTGGGAAAACATTTTCAATAAGAGCTAATTGAGAGTCTACAAATCGGCAAAAGTCGTTGGTAAGAGTAATTAATCCAGTTGTCGCATCAACTGGGACTTCTCCATTTCCAATAGCTAACAATTGCTTGGAAAATAGTGCAGCACTTTGATCATTTTGAAGTTGAACTCTCATATTAGTGGTTAGCGATAATATTTTTACGTTATTCCACAAAAGTGATGCCTTCAGGCAAGCATTCAATTCATCTGCAGGCGTTCCACGGGGTATTACTGGCAACGTCTGCCTGAAATCGCCTGCCAACAAAATCATCAAATTGCCAAAGATGTTATTATTTCGCCGAAGATCCTTCAGTGTGAAGTTAAGTGTTTCAAGTGATTTCTTATGTGCCATTGTGCACTCATCCCAAACAATGAGCTTACATTGCTTCAACAATTTTCCCATTGCACTGGATCGGGAAATATTACATGTTGGAGTATCAATTGTGTTTAAATTGAGTGGCAACTTAAGTGCAGAATGTGCAGTACGACCGCCATCTAGAAGAGTCGCCGCAATTCCAGATGATGCTAACGCTAAAGCTATGTCACATCTTGAGCGAATAGTGGCCAAAATCAATGAAATGATAAATGTTTTCCCTGTTCCTCCAGGTGCGTCCAGGAAGAACAGACCACCAGTATTATTGCCCATCGCTTGCATTAATGTTTCGTATACATGTTTTTGCTGTTCATTCAGCAACGGCACATTTTTTTGAACGAATTCCTGCAATGTATCAACATTGTATTGCAGCTCTCGATTTATTTATTGGTTAAATGTATCGTGCATCGATCGATTTGGCGCAATCATTCCTACTTCAATCAGTAGCTTATTCCAATAGTCAAGCATTGATCCTCAATCAGAATCAATCCTTCATTGTAGATTTCATCGGTTATTTGCATGTCGGGATTGTTCGTTCGAATGCGCAAGTGATGCAAGATATCTTCACATATGTCGTCTTTGTATTTGTTCCATAACTGGATTGGTTGTGAAGGGAAACATGTGGTGATGATAATTGCGAACAGCGTTCGTATTTGGTACGCGTTTGAGGAAACAACTGAATCCGCAAGTGTACGTCATAGCGTCTTGAGCGTATTCGTGCATGTGGCGTGGGCTTCCACTGTATGATGATGGGAGAATCGTCAGGCGTCCAATATCCTGAACATTACCATTTGAATGAATTGCATCACGCAAGTGTATATAGTCCTCAGTTCGTAGCTTTGCCTGATTGAATCGAATGAACGCCAAACGAACTGTTAGGAAACGAATAACTTTAATCTCAAATACCCAATTTCACAGTACCGATTTTACGTAAGCGTCATAGTGAACTAAGCGTTTGAAAAAACATAATGAAATGAAATTAACTGAACAGAGTGTTATGAGCTGAATTTGTACCGTCAGGAAGGGAAGTTCAACTTATTTTTATGTTTTTCTTATCTACTAACCTCATGGATCCCGTGAACTTTCCAACAAATGCAAAACCGTGGAAATCGGTTAGTGCGTTTGGAGTTAAGAATCATCAGAACAGAAAACCCGACTTATTTTTATATAAGAGACTAGATACTCAAAGCACAATATCACTAACCATACAACACATAGACTGGACAACTGGAACAAATGAATGTGCACACTTATTTTTTGACACTAGCGCCCCATCAACTTCGTATTTGCTCGGGTTTTTATACTTTATTCCCAAAGGGAAAAAAGTATTTAGGGGGTTTGCGCAATGTCCGTCTTGCTGTCCGTCCGTCTGTTTCGTATGAACGCAATATTTTTCGGCGCTATTAGAGCTAGAGACTTGAAATTTGGAACATATACTTATATATTCTCCCGAATTATAAAGTGTAACAGTTTTCCCGATCCGCCCACTAGGGGCGTGGCAAATCGGAAAACTCTTCCGCCCATAGGCCAGTAATCATACTAGATGATGAGCTAGAGAGTTGCAATTTGGAATGTGTACTCGCGGTGCCTGGAAGTATTAGGTAGGTATATAAGCACTAGGATTTTAAGGAATAAACCGTTCAATTTTTGAATTCGGTAAATGTGGAGTGTTTTCATTTCGACTCTCTAACAGTGAGTGAATTATATAAATCGTTTTCATTTGAGTTAACTAATGAATAGTTATATTGTATTCTATTGTGGAAAGAAGAATCAGGTCGACGATTTCGCTTATTTGTTTGTCTAATTTCATACAGCGCGCAGTTTCTGCTAAGGTGATGTGGAACCGTTCGATTTGACCATTCGAGACAATGTGGGATGGAGGAGTTTGACATAATGGACTTGACTGTTTCTGAATTTAGAGATCTTTCATTATCGCAGTAAATGATATGAGTATTTGGAAAGAGGTTTACAAGTTGCAGAAGTGGGGTTTTGATATCAACAATAGCTCATGACAAAATTGGCTGGGTTACGGCAAATTTAGAGGATTTATTGACACGTGTAAGAAAGTATTTTTGGTCTGTGGAAAATACATCGACATTTAAACGTTCCTAACATCTGTTTTTTTGGGATGCCGGTTATACTTGGCCCCCGAGCATGTTTTACAATTTGCAACAACTTTTACTGCAAGTTTTGTCATGTCAGGAAAAAAATAATCGAACATTATTTGCATAACATTTTCCTATGCCGCTAGGTGAGCTCTTTTGTGTTCGTGTAACACAATTTCTTTTTGGTCAGTTTTGTTTATACTATCCGCCAATAGATACTTACAGTATCGAAAAGTTGTTGACGGAAAAAGTTCAATCATGCTGTGTTGGATAAAGGCAAGGATTGGCAACTCGCAGTGAATTCCATTGACAAACCTTGCGCTTACGACATCTTGCAATGTTCGCGGAAGAGTGCTACGATCTGAGATTCCTATGATGTGTCTTCTTTTATTCTGAAGTTATAAGAACGCTTTTATTAAGGAAGGATAATTTGATTGCTCAATTATTATCTGATTCCCAAAGCAGTTTACTGGTCTCAATAGTATAGATAAGGGGCTCTTCGCTATGGATTGTAGCGAGATCCGAACACTGAGACTCCGAGTCCAAAGCATTCACGTTTTGTCGTGACAATGCATCTGCTATGTTCTATGTTCTCCTTGCCGTTGTACGTCATTTTAGCGGTATGTTCATCAATAAACGCTTTCCAACGCTTTATTTTTACGTTTGTATTGCGAACAGATACCTCAAAAGTCAAAAGCTGATCGTTGGTAAATATGTTTAGGTCTCTAACTCCGTACAGGTAATTCCGGAGATTTTGGAGTGCCCAAACTATTTTAAAAAGTTGTCGCTCATTTGTAGTGAATTCATTATCCCGAAATGTTTTTCAGATCATTGTTGTTAGAGAGTCGAAATGAAAACACTCCACATTTACCGAATTCAAAAATTAAACTCTTCTCTTTGTGATATCAAAAATTGAACTGTTTATTTCTTAAAATCATAGTGCTTATATACCTTAAAGTTACTTCCAGGCACTGGAAGGCTATAATTAATTCCATGCACACAAGTGCACAGATGTTTGTCAAGTGTCCCTTTTCGATCGCTAAGCCGTTCTCACGTCTCACGTTACATTTTTATTACTTGCTGCGTTGGTCGCTGCAGCTAAGGGATGACATGTTTATTACTTGGCTTCAGATAACGCGCAGGTTATCGACTATTGCCTATTTTTTAATATGTTTATATATGGGGCATGTTCATGCTTGAACATACTGCCAGGGGCCTAAGATTTGTGGCTGAGAAATTTTAATTTTATGTTTGATAACGCGCAGGTTATCCGTAATGTTTATTCTTATACATATGTTTGTTTTTATTTATCGTGTTCATGTTTGAACATTCTGCCCGGGGGCCTAATTTCTGTGTTTTTGATAACGCGCAGGTTATCAGATATTTTGTAAATTTAGATTCTAAATTATATAGGACCAGGAAATGCTATAGCTTTTAATCGTCTCTTTACATCACATTTTCTTATGGCATATATAACTAATATTATTACAAATATAATGCTTAATATCATTGATGTGTGTCCTGATATATGATGACTCGTTTAACTCTAGGTGATTTTCCTTCAAATGCTGTATTGATTTTTGTAAATGTTCTATTTCTTTTCTGTGGTTAATTTTTGCTAGTTCTAATGGGCTCCACACTATTTTAGGGATATCAGTAATTTTTCCTACGTATGAGGTTGCAACTTCTACGTATCTCTCTGAGTGGATGTTATTATTATGAGTAGTTACTTTTGCACATGACATTTGACAGAGTAATGCTAACATTATCATAGCCATCAATACGCTTAGTCTTGATCCTCCCCGCCCCCTAGTGGTTTGTTTCGTGCTTCTTTGTTCTGAGTCTTCATTTTTTAATTTACACTGTGGGCATATTTTGTTGATAGGTCGTGTAACTGACCCTTCTTGTGATTTAATTTTTACGACTTTAGCTTTATTATCTTGGCCTTTGTGAACTTATTTTATTATTCGTTGTGGCCGTCTAACTGGATGACAATTTTCATCCATCATTTGCTTTATTTGCCCTTCTTCTGATTTGGGCATCTCTTTCTTTTTGCTTCTATCGTTGATTTACCTTTAAATTTTGTACAACCTGATATAATCAATCCAAATTTTGTATTTTGCCCGAGTAATCCATCTATTTTTACTATTGCGTTTTTAGTACATGTGCGTATAACTCTGCGCCTATTATCTACTACTCTACTACTACTATGTCTACTCGACCTGGCTTATAAAATTGGGGATCAGCTAAACTGTAACTGTGCCATTTACCTGTATCTATAATATATTTACTTTATTTACTGGTAGGCCCTTTATTAATTTTAATAATATTATGGCCTGAACCTTGAGTTACTCTTTTTTTGATTTTGTTGTATTTATATCTGTTCGAGCATCTGTGGAGAAAGTAATGATTCCGTACACATTGAATATGAAACCGAATACGTGCGTATACGAAAGCGTTTATTCAGGGAATGAATTTAATTTTAGTTTAGATCTTACATTTTAGTGATGTGCGATATATATCGATACATAAACTTAACAAATTGAACTTGCAAACTTCAACACTTCTTCTCAAGTTTAATTTAACTTACAATGTTTCTTAATTTAAGCCTAACATTTTTGCAAACTTATTATGCTTTTCTTTCTGTAAACTCTTTGTAAAAATGTCAGCAACATTATCGTTCGTAGAAACAAAACTAACTGATATTTCATTGTTAGCGATTACTTCTCTAATGTGATGATACTTAATGTCTATGTGTTTGGTGCGCTTGTGATGAACAGGGTTTAATGCGATTTGCTGCGCACTCAAATTGTCACCGTTGATTCGGATTGGCGAGGATCGATCCACATATCCAATTTCTTCAAGTAGCCGCTTCAAATATACTGCTTCCTTGGCTGCTGTTGAGAGTGCAATATATTCTGCTTCTGTGCTGCTGAGAGCCACCAGTGATTGCTTCTTTGACTCCCAAGAAAAAGCCGAACCTGCAAGATAGAACGCGTACCCAGAGTACGATTTTCTGTCGATGTTATCATTAGCCCAGTCTGCATCGACATATGCATGCAGGGGCATTTCAGTTTTAGAGTAATGGAGCTTAAGCTCCAATGTCTTCGCCAAGTACCGAAGAACGTGTTTTGCGCCTGACTAGTGCTCGGTGTGTGGATTCGTATTCCGTTGGGCCAACTTACTTACGGAATGTAATATGTCAGGGCGCGTCGATATAGCCAAGTACATCAGTGAACCAATCAGCGATTGATACTCCGTTACATCAACTTTGCCACATTGCTCATTAATGCAACTAATTGTAAATCCAGGGTCCAAGGGCGTAGAAACTGAACGACACACGCTCAACTTGTATTTTTCCAAAAGACAAGTGATATACTGTTTCTGACACACAGAAATAGCACCTTTCTCTCCCTTGCGACGAATTTCCATACCCAGGAAGTGATGCAATGGGCCATTGTCATGTATATTAAAGCATTCTTTAAGCTTTGCTTTAATAACATCCAGATCGCTTTTGTTGCGGCAAGCAATTATAAGATCGTCTACATAGACCGCAATCAGATTGTAGGTGCCCTTTGACATCTTCATATATAGACACGGCTCGTTCATTGCTGCCTTAAATCCCATTTTCTTTAGAGTCTTGTCCAAGGTACTGTTCCAAGCTCTACCCGATTGCTTTAACCCATATAGTGCCTTTTTTAACTTTAAAACTCTTTGAAGGATATGCACTGCTCACAAAATGATCGGGTTGCCTCATATATATACTTTCTTGCAGCTCACTATTCAAATACGCATTCGAAACGTCCACTTGGTGTAAATATAACTCCTTCTCAACAGCTGTTGCTAATAAAAGCCTTATGTTCTCATAACGTATTACTGGCGAGAATGTTTCATTATAATTAACGCCTAGCTGTTGACTACAACCTTTAGCAACAAGTCTAGATTTGAAACTACTAATCTTTCCTTGCTCATCTCGTTTGATTCTATAAACCCACATGGAGCTGATGACTTTGGTATCGTCTGGTGGATCTACTAATTTCCAAGTCTTATTTTTTACCAGTGCATCATATTCTTTTTTCATCGATTGCTCCCACTCAAACGAATGTTTGCCAGACAGAGCCTCCTTTATATTTTTGGGCGTTTCTACATCAGTGAATGCAATAATATTATTTAGCATGCTATACTGCTTGCGTGGTCTGCCAACATTACCTGTCCGAACTATTCTTGGCCTACCTGGACCTCGACGCAGGTTTCCTGTAATTTCCTCATTTGAATTGCCAAAATCTAAATTTTCCTCTGCATCGTCTTCATTTGAACTGCTCAGATCTGCACTTTCCTCTGCTTCAAAACTTTCAAATTCTTCGATTTCTTCATCCCTGTTTGTAGCATTTTCAGAACTAACTTCTTCTGAATCTACACTATTTACTTCTAACGGAATATCTAAAATGAACGAATTATAGCTTTTGCTTGGCATTTCCGGGTTTGTTTGGATTTCATTTTCCACAAACTTTACGTCCCTACGCTCTACTATTTGTTTCGCTTCTCTGTCATACAGCCGATACGCCTTGGCTTTTGGCGAATATCCAACGAAAGTATACTCTTTACCTTTGGCACAAAACTTTTTGTGTTGCCGCTTATTGAGAGCATATGCTGGTGAGCCAAAAATACGAAAATGCTTCACCGTCGGCTTGCGACCAGTCCACAGTTCGAAAGGCGTTACGTTACCCTGTAACCCTTGCGATGGGCATCTGTTTCGGATGTATGCTGCAGTCCATATAGCTTCAGCCCATAGTGGCTCCTCGACGTTAGCGTGCACCATCATGCTGCGAGCCATTTCCACCAAATACCTGTTGGCTCTCTCTGCTACTCCGTTTTGTTGAGGTGTATACGGCACCGATAATTGTCTTTTAATTCCACACTCATTTAAATAATTATCAAACTGTTTATTTATGTATTCTTTGCCGTTGTCACTCCGGATGACTTTTATTTTTCTTTGTGTTTGACACTCTGCCATATTTTTAAATAGTTGAAACTTTTCAAACGCTTGATCTTTGGTATTCATAAAGTACACAAACACCCTTTTTGACTTGTCGTCTATAAACGTTATAAAGTACTTTGCACCCCCTACTGAGGCAACATTTATAGGACCACACACGTCTGTGTGAATCAAATCCAAAAGATCATCGGCATTGTTTTTACAGCTTTTCGGAAACGGTTTTGCACAAATTTTTGATTTATTGCACGTATTGCAATTAATCTCAGCGGGTATGTTTTTTACGTCAATCCCGTGCACTAGCTCATTTTCTGACAAATCTTTGAGACTACGATAGTTTAAATGACCATAACGATTATGCCACATAATAGCTTTTTCACTTATTGAAAACAGTTTGTTCTCGTTTAAATCGTTAAACAAAAATAAATTATCACTCATTGCTGCAGTTAGCAGCACCGTACGGTTTTTTGTTTTTACCGACGCAAAATTGTTGCCGAAAAATACTTTATGTCCGAATTTCATTGCTTTGCTAACGGAATAAAAATTCATTTGTAGCGATGGCACGTACAAAACATCGCGTAACTCCAACTTGCCTTGTTGAGTTTTTATTATTACTGTACCCGTGCCCGGTGATTCGATATATTTATTTGCTGCCAACATTATTTTGTCTCTTTTTGGCACGAACGACACGAACACATCTCTATCGCAGCACATGTGCGACGTTGCGCCACTGTCCAAGCACCAAGTGCGTTTTGACACTGTGTTTTCGTTCATTGCAGCATTATCATTATCATTATCCTACCTAGCTCTTCTAATACGTCGCTAGGTGGCCTTATCTCATCTGATGAGTCTAGCTTCATCAATCTGGACACAAAGTCCGATTGTTTTTTTAAAAGTACTATGATTTTCTCTGACAGCATTGTCTTATCTTATTTTTAACAATAAAGTAAATAAAATTACGACTTATCTTAGCTCCAGACTTCTTCGAAGGGTGGCTCTGCGTTATCGATTGGAATCCTGCTGTCTTCAGAATGGCTCCTGCGTGATCGATTGGAATCCTCTGTCGTCAGAATGGCTCTTGCGTGATTGGAATCCTCTGTCTTCAGAATGGTTCCTGCGTCGTTAATTGCTGCTGTTGTTGTTGTTTTTTTTTGTCCGCTTTTTTTTTTGCGGTTTTTTTTGTCCATTTTGGACTTCTTGAATTTGTCTCTTTGGACTTATGAAAGTTGTCCGTTCCCTTTTTATTTTTGGGATACGAACTTAGTCGCACTACAAATTGAAATTATTTTTGAGCACTTTTTTTTTATGTCCTATTTGGACTTATTAAAGTTGTCCGTTCCCTTATTTTTGGGGTACGGACTTAGTTGCACTGCAAATTTTTCTTTATTTAAAACTTGAGCACTTTTTTTTTTTTTGATGCCCTATACGGACTTAGTTGCACTACAAATTTTTAATTTTTGATTTGAGCACTTTTTGTTGTCCTATTTGGATTTATTAATGTTGTCCGTTCCCGATACCGACTTATTTGCACTACAAATTATTTTTGAGCACTTTTTGTCCTATTTGGACTTTTTAATGTTGTCCCCCCCCTTTTTATACTTTGTTCCCGAAGGGGAAAAAGTATATTGGGTTTGTGCAATGTCCGTCTTGCTGTCCGTCCGTCTGTCCGTCTGTCCGTCCGTCCGTCTGTCCGTCTGTCCGTATGAACGCAATATTTTTCGGCGCTATTAGAGCTAGAGACTTGAAATTTTAAACATATACTCATATATATTCCCGAATTATAAAGTGTAAAAATTTTCCCGATCCGCCCACTAGGGGCGTGGCAAATCGGAAAACTCTTCCGCCCATAGTTAAGTTATCATACTAGATGATGAGCTAGAGAGTTGCAATTTTAAATGTATACTCGGGGTGACAACCCAAGTTCAAAAAGCTATGGCGGATATATCTACGCCCATTGGGGGCGTGGCAAATCGGGAAATACGTATCTTCTACACCGTTAAAGCTAGAACGCTGAAATTTTGCATGTGAGTTAATGTTATGATTCTAAGAAGATCGATCAAAAAGTTTTATGTCTACGCCCATTGGGGGCGTGGCAAATCGGACCTGAATATATAGTGATTTTTCAAATTGTGCTATATTTTGAACACTATTGACACTAGAGACTTGAAATTTTGCATGTATACTCGGGTTGACAACCCAAGACTAATAAGCTATGGTAGATATATCTACGCCCACAGGGGGCGTGGCAAACCGCAAAAGTTTATATCTCCTACAGTTTTAGAGCTAGAAGCTTGAAAATTGGACGGTTGAGTTACTAATGTTCTCCTCTATCGATGCCCCAAAAATAATTTTTCAGCCTCTTGGGGGCGTGGCATATCGAAAAATACCCTGTAATTTTCGCATTTTTGGAATGTAAGCAACCAAATTTTGCAGGCATGTTAGCCTCGGCCCTTTCTAAGAACTGGCAAAAAATTATGCGTCTACGCCGCCTGGGGGCGTGGCAAATCGGCAAAGAAGTTTTTTGTGGCCAACTGCATAATTCATGCATACAATGCTTAGTAGCAATTGCTAAGATGGCAAAAAGCATTTTAACATAAATATAATAATATTAATGAATTTAAAAAATAAAATTCATAAGTTTTTGATTAATAAATAAAAAGTTTCCAGCGGGATTCGAACCTGGGTCTTTTGAAAACAACATGTAATCGTTAGCTAAACCTAAATAAATTCACAGCTGATCAGCTGACCAGCTGATCAGCAGTTTGTGACGACACAAAACAATACAATCGCATTTCTTGCAATATGTATACACTTTTGGATGTGTATACACGTACACATGCATACATACATATATGCATGCATAGAAAAACTGCCTGCCACACAGCGTCGCAAATCGGAAAGCATAAAGCAGTTTTAGTTTTTAATTAAATGCACAATTCATTTGCGTATGTTTATAAATGATTATCAATTGGCAGCAAGCATTTTATAATAAATATACAAATATTAAAAAAATAAAAAATAAATAATTTTTGAAAAAAAGTTTTCTGCGGGATTCGAACCCACGCACCTAACTATAGCTTGCATAGCGCTTACCACCAGCGTCACTGCCCTGACCCGCACTTCGTTAACTAAAACCAAATAAGGCATTGCTAGAGCGCCTTTTGACAAAACTAAAGTAACGATCGAAAAATTCTCAATTCAGTCACAATTCTTAGAATATTCTGGCATCCAAACTTTTGTATGTATACATAGAAAATTGTGTGTATACTCGTATAGTGTGTACATGTGTAAATCTATATGTATGTGTAGGAAAAACGTTTGTTGCTTGCCATGTACGTTTTCTAATTGCCGAAATATTTCGTTAATTAAATGTTTATTAAAAAAATAAGATGCACCTATGGGAACAAAGTATATCGCTGTTAGTTGCGCCTAACTGCAACGTTCTTACTTGTTATTTTTGGGATACGGACTTATTTGCACTACAAATTTTTCTTTATTTAAAATTTGAGCACTATTTTGTATATATACTCTGTCTCTTACCACTGGTAGGGGAAAACAACAGAGAACGCCGAAGGACCAAAATGTTATCCTCCGAGATGTATTTTTTTTTTTTTTTTTTTTTTTTTTTTTGAGCCCAAAATTGGAACTTTGAACTCTTTGAGTTCAGATTGAACTCTGGTCCCTTTGGATTCAAAAATTGAACTCTTCTCTTTGTGAGATCAAAAATTTAACTGTTTATTTCTTAAAATCCTAGTGCTTATATACCTTAAAGTTACTTCCAGGCACTGGAAGGCTATAATTAATTCCATGCACACAAGTGCACAGATGTTTGTCAAGTGTCCCTTTTCGATCGCTAAGCCGTTTTCACGTCTCACGTTAAATTTTTATTACTTGCTGCGTTGGTCGCTGCAGCTAAGGGATGACATGTTTATTAGTTGGCTTCAGATAACGCGCACGTTATCGACTATTGCCTATTTTTTAATATGTTTACTTATGAGGCATGTTCATGCTTGAACATACTGCCAGGGGCCTAAGATTTTTGGCTGAGAAATTTTAATTTTATGTTTGGTAACGCGCAGGTTATCCGTAATGTTTATTCTTTTACATATGTTTGTTTTTATTTATCGTGTTCATGTTTGAACAATTGTAATCGGGCGACCTTCTTTTGAAAGAACGACGCCAAGGCCATGTGCCGAGGCGTCAATTGTTGAATCAAAGGTCTTTTTAAAATGTGGGTATCTTAATATCACATTCTCAGACATGAGAATGTTTTTTAGAGTATCGAAAGTTTGTAGCTGTTTAGCTGTTAAGTCTATTTTAACCGTTGTCTGCTTTTAAGAGTTCGGTTAATGGTTTTGCAATTGCGGTGTAATTCTTTATGAAAATTAAAAATTATACTACAGTGCGGACGCGTCTAAATTATAAAACTACTAAGTTTCATTTTAGTTATTACAATCATTCCACGCATAAACAAATAAACTATGTGCCTTGTGCGATTTTTTATACTGTACCCACATTTGAAAAATCAATTTAATAAAAATGGCTGGAGGCAAAGCGGGCAAAGATTCTGGTAAAGCCAAAGCGAAAGGGGTTTCTCGCTCAGCGCGACTTCAGTTTCTCGTTGGTCGTATTCATCGCCATCTAAAGAGCCGCACCACATCCCGCTGCCGTGTACTCTGCAGCCATTTTGGAATATCTAACTGCCGAGGTGCTGGAATTGGCAGGCATTGCATCGAAAGATCTGAAAGTGAAGCGTATAACGCCGCGTCACTTGCAATTGGCCATTCGTGGAGATGAGGAGCTCGACAGTCTGATCAAAGCAACCATTGCCGGTGGCGGCGTCATTCCGCACATACACAAGTCGCTTATTGGCAAGAAAGAGGACACCGTGCAGGATCCACAGCGAAAGGGCAATGTCATTCTGTCGCAGGCCTACTAATATATACATAAATATTCTACTTTTTGACCTTTTCGGAATACAGAAATTCACATCTATGTTTAAAAATAAATTACAAAACTTACTGATGCGTTGTAACAATTCGGTGCCAAGCTGCAAAGCTTGAGCATAATTTCTAATTTACAACAACTTCTAATTAAACAAAGTTCTATCATCAAACATACACACTCTTACACATACATACACTATCACTCACACACATTGTAAGGTAACGAATTTCGCCGAGGTGCAGGCTCAGACTGTCCAGGGCTCACTTCACAAAACATTTGATTTAGTTTGAGGACATAGGTTAAGAGGAAGGGGAGAGTTACGAATAACGCACACTACTAGAGCAGAGGCGCCGGCCGAGGAACAGCCAGGCGTTGCCGCCGGTGTTCACTCGAGGCACTGCGCCTTTTACGGCCAGGGATTTGTCCACCTGGTGAACGGGCAATGGCCACGTTCCCGAACTGCCGGGTTAGTTGTAAGTCTTACGGGAAAGGTGGTTCGCACTATACAGGGGGTATGAATTTCTATCATCTATCTTGCATTAACTAGAAGAGATAACTCACGTGTTTCCTTTAATTCAATTTCTTTATTTCGCTGCCTGGCTCTTTTCTTGAGCCACGCCTTCGAGGTGCCGCTCTTCATTTTATCGGCAATGCGACCTTGTCGCAGAGCTTTGCACCACGCCAGGGTTGCATTGCCGATCCTCGACACTGCGCGCGCTAATCTAGTGAATTCAAAAATGTTGGACTTATCCTCTAAACAAATGTTACTTAGCGACTAACAAAATTATAAAAACGAAATATATTAGGTTCCTTTGCAAAACTTATCTTTTAAATCTCTAACTCTTACGTACCAATAATCAATGTAAAGCGGTTCATCCGCTGAGCAAATTCTTACATACTACAAAAATACACTACGACACTTACGTACTAAAAAACCCCTATCTACTCATTCCAATTCTTACATACTACCAATCAATGTGAAGCGGTTCATCCGCTGAGCAAATTCTTACATACTACAAAAATACACTACGACACTTACGTACTAAAAAGGCCCTATCTACTAATTCCAGTTCATGTATACTACTAATCTTACATACTACAAAAATACACTACGACACTTACGTACTAAAAAAAGCCCTATCTGCTAATTCCAGTTCTTATATATACTGCTGATCAATGTGAGGCGGTTCATCCGATGAGCCGCCTTACACCCCCCCTTACTTACGAGAGAGATTACTACCCTCCCGTGAGCCGCCAAGGTCACGTTAACTAAGCCGTTCTCCATCATGGCTCGGAAACGGGTTCGGGTCGGGCGAGGCTTCCGACCGGTGTGCTTTCCGGACTGGCGACTGGGCGGGCTCGACGCTTAGAGCGACGTTGTCTGCGCCCTGTCGAACTGTCTTGCTTTGGTGTAGGCTCGTCGGGGTGGTTCTGGGTGGTTCTGGCGGGCCCCGTTGGGCGACCAGTGGGTGCAGTTCGTGGCTCGACGCTGTAATCTTCGGTCGCAGGTGTCTGGAAGCGGCGGCGGAACAGGGTGTCTGGCTGCTCATCCTCACTACTTGACGCTGCCTCGAATCGGGCGATGCCGTCTGTGCCCCGCTTGGCCCGCGATGACCCGGAGAGTCCACTCGCGCCCATCATCCTGTTTTCGCCATACTCCCACGCCGCAGTCGTGTTGGGGTGGGGTTGGTGACGGAGGGACAATACTCCCTGCCGTCGTCTCCTCCGCGCGGCGGGCACTGGCTGCCTTGCTCCCGATCGTGCCTTTCCACTCCCTCGTCGGCTGTTTCCGCTCTTCGTCCTTTCCGTGCTTCGACGCCGGATCTAGGACTCGAGTTAGGGCGCTCGCGTCCGGTGTCGCGGCCATGTTCCCTCGGTGCGGGTCGCTCCGTCGATTTGGCGATCGGAGCCCCCTCCTCTTCACTTGCTGTCCATGGCGTCTGGGTCGCCCACCCCCGCGACCTCTCTTCCTCGGGGGCGGCTGCTATATCCGATTCCGAAGCGTCCGGTCGCCGTGGGGGGGAAGGCGGTTCCTCGACGTAAGGAGGCAAGCTGCGGCATCCGGGCATTTGGATGAACATTGTGGTGTCTACTCGCATGACCATCACTGCGTCCTGCAGCCTCACCGCTATGCCCACGGACGGCTTATGAACCGTGTGTGGGCGGCGAGCGTCGGTCCTCTCTCCCCGCGGGCGATAATAGTCCCGGCCATATCTGGGATCTCGTGGTCGTTCTCGCGCCCCTCCGTTGGGGAAGGGCTCAGTCTCGTCACTATCTACGTCCTCCACCCGGGCCGATCCTCGGGGCGACTCTTCTCCTTCGGCGTCGGTAAACGGCACCTCTTCGTCGCTGCTAATTATTATTGGCTCTTCCTCCATAGCTCTCGTACCTGTGGATGAACGTAACCTCATTACTAATGCTCTACTCATTAAGGCTGACCGACGGCGGCCGTCTAGCTACTGGTTAGTGTTATTGTCAGTGAGGGGTTCTACTTGGATGGGTTATTATTCGAGATGTGGTGCGGCTGGCATCATCGAGTGCCACCACCAACCAACGGCCACTTCCTCACCCCGTCCGCAGCCATTTTATCTTCTTCCCCCTCGCCTTGATAGAATGGCTTCAGTTGTGCGATATTGGCCACCTTTCTCTTGCGCTCGCCTGTCTTAGCTAACCGCACGACGTTTGGGGACATGAATTTGACGACCGTGTATGGACCGTCGAATTTCGGCGACAGCTTTGCCGCAAAGCCCTCCGCGGCATTTGACAACTGATGACGCCGAAGCAGCACCACCGATCCCAACTTCGGCCTCCAGTCGCGATGGCGCAAGTTATAATAGCGCCCCTGATCCTTTGAGGCACGCTGCAAGTTGTCGCGGACCACCTCGAACACCTCCTTCAGTCTGTCACCCTTGCTCTTCGGATCGGTTTCCCTGGTTGCGGAGCCTGGTGTGACCTCGTCGTACAGCGCGGCGGGTAAGCGCGGCTCACGTCCCGTCATCAAGAACGAAGGTGTGAACCCAGTGGAATCCGCCACACTGGAGTTGACCGCTAGCGTTATCTCGGGTAGTAGCTCGTCCCACGAGTTCTGGTGGCCCTCGATATATTGCGCTATAATGATCTTTACCGTGCGGTTTGTCCTCTCCGTGGGATTCTCTTGCGGCGAATACGGTGCAGTGAACTGAAGAGCTATGCCTAGAGACTCCATGAGCGAGCGGAAACTCCTGCTTGTGAACTGTGATCCGTTGTCGCACACAAATGTCCTCGGTACCCCGAATCTGCTGAGTATGCGTTCCCTGAACGCTACTTGCAACAAAGGGGCGGTAGCCCTCTTCATCGGTACCAGCTCCACCCACTTAGCGAATGCGTCGTGGAACACCAGCAACATCGCGTTCCCGCGTTTCGAGCGAAGCAGGGGTCCCACGAAGTCAGCGCCCAGGACCGCCATGGGTTCCGCCACCTGCCTGGTTAGCATTCGCCCTGCCGGTTTCTGCTGGTCGCTTTTGAACTTCTGGCACAGTTCGCATCGCTTCACGTACCTGGCGGCATCGCTGAACATTCCCGGCCAGTAGTATCTCTGTGCCAGTCTCGACGCCGTTTTCCTCAACCCTCGGTGGCCTGCAGTGGGAGCGTCGTGGCACTCTTTCAGAACTCGACCTCGTTGACCCTCGGGGACGCACAGCTTCCAGGGGATATAGTCCTCCTCGTCTATCCGATATCTCAGGTTCCTATAAAGCCGCCCGTTCTGTTCGACATAGTCGCTGAATTTCTCTGGCTCCTTGTTGATTCTCTCGGTCATCTTCGCCACCCATCTACAAGGGGAATCGACCTCCACCGCTTGCTGACAGGTGTCCATGGGCTGTCGGGAAAGAGCGTCCGCCACGACATTTAGGTTTCCCCGGCGATAATGGACGTCGAACTGGTATTGCTGCAACTCTAACGCCCACCTGGCGATCCTGCCAGTTGGGCTCTCTATAGAGTTGAGCCATTTTAACGCCAGGTGGTCGGTGACCATGTCGAAACGATAGTCTTCTAAGTAGCAACGCATCTTCCGAATTGCCCAGATGATAGCGAGGCACTCCTTCTCCGTGGCCGAGTAATTCAGCTCTGCCCTTGACAATTTCCGAGTCGCGTATGCGATCACCCGCTCTTGCCCCTCTACATTCTGTGTGAGGACTGCGCCTAGGCCGTAATCGCTGGCGTCGGTCTGTAAGACGAACTTTGTCGAAAAATCGGGGCACGCTAGTACTGGCGCCGTCGTCAGGCTCTCCTTGAGTTTACCCAGTGCTGCTTCTTGCTCTTCACTCCACGCCCACTTTTGCCCCTTCTTAAGTAAAGCAGTCGTTGGCTGGACTAACGAAGCGAAATTTGGCACGAACCTCCGGTACCACGACGCCATCCCTAGGCATTGTCGCAGCTCCTTCAAATTCGTCGGGGTCGGGAGTTTCTGAATTGCCTCGACCTTCGCAGGGTCCGTGCATATCCCCTCACCACTCACGACATGTCCCAGATATGTCAACTTTTCCCTGAAGAAACTGCACTTCTTTCGGTTGACCTTGAGGTTGGCCGCCCGGAGCCGACGGAACACTTTCTTGAGGTTCACAACATGCTGTTCCTTCGTGGCCCCGATCACCACAATATCGTCCAGGTAGGCGAATGCGTACGGCTCCATATCTGGTCCGATGACTGTGTCCAACGCTCTTTGGAACGTCGCGCCTGCCGAGTGCAATCCGAAGGGCATCACTTTCCATTGGAACAGACCCCTTCCTGGGACCGTGAAAGCGGTGCACTCCCGGCTATCCACCGCCATCGGGATCTGCCAGTAACCGCTTTTGAGATCCAATGTGGAAATAAACTTGGCATGCCGCAACTTTTCCAGGATACTGTTGATCCTCGGAACGGGGAACGCATCTGGGATCGAGTGCGCATTTAGCTGCCGGTAATCTACGCACATTCGCCATTCCCCGGTCTTCTTCTTCACCAGGACTATAGGCGCGCTGTGCGGGCTCCTCGACGGTTCAATCGCCCCGACTCGAAGTAACTCATCCACCTGCTCATCAATGACTTTGCGCATAGCCGGATTCTTCGGATAATACCTCTGTTTGAGGGGTTTGTTTTTCCGCATCCTGATGCTATGCTCCGCTATATGAGAGACTCCCTCGAGGCCCTCGAACAGAGCTAACTCCGTTTCCAAGAACTCTTTCAGCTCGAGCTCTAATTCGTCGGGCCATTCTCTGCCGTCGCTTGGCGACTTCTCATCCTCATCTCCCTCTGCCTTAGAGCTTTCGCTCCCCGTTGGGCCTCTTTTAGACTCGTTTGGTGCTTCTATCTCCAATGTCTTTAACTCTTGCTTACCCCTCTCGGGTTCGCCCACGCTTTTATCCTTCCCCACTTTGCCCTGGGGAGTCGCCGCTCCCTTCCTCCGATCCGATCTATTATTCCCTTTTGTGGAAAGGCCTTCTCTGGGCCCCCCCTCCGATGTTCTTCCACCTTCCGACCTATTACGCCCTTCTCTGTGCCCCGCTTCCCTTAGTCCGCCGCTTTTTGGCTTCTCGTGACCCCCCGGCGCGTTCTCGCCTCGTATGTCGGTCTGCGCAACATCTCCCGCTCTTCTTGCTTGGGTCGCCTGTCGAGCGAGCAAATCCTGGCCGTTAGGCCGGCTACCCTCTTTCGACGTGACCCGCTCCGCCGGCAATGGAACTTCCCCTGACGGCGTCTCTTCCATCCGCATTTCCAGCGTCGCATCCCCGCATTGCATCGACGTGCCCATAGCATACAAGAAATCCATCCCCAAGATGACGTGGTCCAGCATGGTCGGCATGATGAGTACCGTCATCATCACCACCCTTCCCGCAAGACCCATGCCCACCCTCATCATTTTCTTCACTTCCAAGGATGAACCGTCGGCCAATCTTTTGCGCGACTGTACATCCAGGAACTCTCCTCTTACTGCTAACTTCTTTACGCACTCCTCACTAAGGAAACTGCGTGTGGCCCCGGTGACAACCGTAGTGGTCATCCACCGACACCCGACTGACACCGTCGCCACGATCTTCCCATCCTCCACTATAAACGGCCGTGTACCTTGATCTACTATTTCTATATGGCGCCACTCCACCCCTGAGGAGGGCGCCCTTGGTCGTTTCCCGCGCCGGGTTTCTCGCAGCATTCCCGCGCGCTCTTCGCCTTCTGGCCGCAATGGCGGCAGAAAACTACTCGTGCGTTAGGGCAATCCCTCGCGAAGTGTCCGACCTGTGCGCACCTAAAACATACGCGGCGCAAGTCCGACCCGCTTCCGGTCTCCTGAGCTATCATTCGGTGTGCCGTCTCAGTTAACCTCGTCGCCCCCGTCGCGTCCGTGCCTGCAGCTTGCCCGTCGGCTCGGGGTTCCAGCGCTTGCGCGCGGAAAGGGTTGCCAGGTCTACCTTCTGCCGGCTTTGTCCAGGCGGATTTCGGCTCGCTGCGGCCCTCCTCTCCTGATCTAACCGTTGCCCCCGCACATTCTCGTACTCCGCTGCCATCTGAGTTAGCTGAGTGAGCGACGAGAAGTCGTGGCGCCTCACGTATAACCTACACTCGGGTGCAGCGTTCTCGTATGCTCTGTTCAACTCCTGTGTTTCGGTATACCTAGCCTGGCGGATCAATAATCTAATCTCAATCAGATAATCCTTGACTCTCCTTGACACTCCCCTTCTCGCTGACGGCGCGCGCGAATCTGGTCCTCCAGATGTTCAAAGTACTGGGGCGGCAAGAAAAAATCTAAAAACTCTTAAATTCTGACCACGGCACGTCTCTGAGCCCACTGGTCAAGAACCACTTGGCCGCCCTATCAGTCAGCACTTCGCTCAACGCTCTAGGCATTCTGTCGAGTTCTATGCCATACGTTATGGCCCTTTCCTCTAAAATCTCTATAAAGCCGAGAGGGTCCGACTGCCCGTCGTACCTCATACCCCACTTCCTCGCCTGTTCCGCCACGCCCCAGGGCGGGAAAGACTCGGGCGGTACTGAGGGCATGGGAATTCGTTGGGTGGCTTGCGGTTCCCCCAGCGGCATTCTATTCACCTCCTCGCTTCCCCTTTTGTCGCGCGTCCGAGTCGTGGGCTTGGCGTCTATGACCGGCACGTTTATTCTGAGCGTAGACGGGGAAATGGCTTCTCTATCCTGTATCCTCCGTAAGTCGGGTTCCGATTTCTGGTATGCGCGGCTGCCCATACAAGGCATCGTACCGCCCAAGTTGGTTTCGGGTACTTTTGCGAATCGCGCCTCCAATTCCGCTAGACGCGTTTTAACTCCCGACGCGTGGCTGCTATCTTGGATAAAGACGGACAACCTCTTCCGTAAATCCTCGACTCGGCCCTCGGTCTCGAGACCGAGCTCCCGGGCGACTGCGATCAGCTCGTCTTTACTACGCTGATACACCCAACGGACACCCAACCCCGGATTCTGGCACTCACCCGTATGCATCCTTATATCGTCGGGTGGGGTTCTCTGTGTAGTCTTCTCTCGGCCTGTGTTCTTTACTGTTTTGCTCGATTTCTCTTTACTCAATTTTTAACTAATTTCGTTCACTTTTATCCCAATCTCCTTCTTTTCTTTTTATATTTTTTTCAGATTTAATCAATTTTATTTGATTTTATTTAATTTTATTTTATTTAAATTTAAATTTATTTAATTTTTTTATTATTTTTTTTATTTAATTTAATTTTATTTAAATTTAATTAATTTTATTTGATTTTATTTAATTTTATTTATTTAAATTTAATCAATTTTATCTGATTTTATTTAATTTTATTTAATTTAAATTTAATCAATTTTATTTGATTTTATTTAATTTTATTTTATTTAAATTTAATCAATTTTATCTGATTTTATTTAATTTTATTTAATACACTTTTCCTTTTTCGATCGCGGCGCAATTTCAGCCGTTGCTTAGCGCTGTTACAAGTCCCGTTACTTTTCTTTTCGTTCTTTCGCTTCTCGCGTGTAACGGCCGGCCGCGTGGCGACGACAGGGTATGCGCGGGTATGATCGACGCGACAGTAACTTTCACTTCTTGAGTTTTTTTTTTTTTTTTTTTTTTAATTTGCGTGAATATATATACACGCACTTATATATATAAAAAAATAAACAAAATGCTCTCTTTTAGTTTTTTTTTCTCTTTTTTTTTTTTTTTTTTAATGAAACTCTACGCTAACTACGCAACTCTATTTGGGCAGCTTCACAGGTTTTTACGCCGCTGATCTGCCACGCTCCTCTAATGCCCTATGTCCCTGCTCGGGTGCCATTTTTAAGGTAACGAATTTCGCCGAGGTGCAGGCTCAGACTGTCCAGGGCTCACTTCACAAAACATTTGATTTAGTTTGAGGACATAGGTTAAGAGGAAGGGGAGAGTTACGAATAACGCACACTACTAGAGCAGAGGCGCCGGCCGAGGAACAGCCAGGCGTTGCCGCCGGTGTTCACTCGAGGCACTGCGCCTTTTACGGCCAGGGATTTGTCCACCTGGTGAACGGGCAATGGCCACGCTCCAGAACTGCTCAGACACTGTTATTGGGATACTACTGAGGCAGAGTCGCCGGCCGAGGAACAGCCAGGCGTTACCGCCGGTGTTCTCTCGAGGCACAGCGCCTTTTACGGCCAGGGATTTGTCCACCTGGTGAACGGGCAATGGCCACGTTCCCGAACTGCCGGGTTAGTTGTAAGTCTTACGGGAAAGGTGGTTCGCACTATACAGGGGGTATGAATTTCTATCATCTATCTTGCATTAACTAGAAGAGATAACTCACGTGTTTCCTTTAATTCAATTTCTTTATTTCGCGCCTTCTTGGCGGTTTCTGTTCTTCACTTCTTTTCTTTCAATTTTTACACTTATCGCTACCTATGTTGTTACGTCCTTATGGCCCGGCGCGCTTCCAGTGACTGCCTGGCTCTTTTCTTGAGCCAGGCCTTCGAGGTGCCGCTCTTCATTTTATCGGCAATGCGACCTTGTCGCAGAGCTTTCCACCACGCCAGGGTTGCATTGCCGATCCTCGACACTGCGCGCGCTAATCTAGTGAATTCCAAAATGTTGGACTTATCCTCTAAACAAATGTTACTTAGCGACTAACAAAATTATAAAAACGAAATATATTAGGTTCCTTTGTAAAACTTATCTTCTAAATCTCCTAACTCTTACGTACCAATAATCAATGTAAAGCGGTTCATCCGCTGAGCAAATTCTTACATACTACAAAAATACACTACGACACTTACAGTGGCGAGCACGTGTGGATACATGTTGGCCAAGTTGACGTTAAAATGCCTGTAAAAACTTAAAAAATGCTTTAATCGATCCGAATTTTTGGATTTAGATTTATTAGATATATTTTAATAAGGAACACAAAAGGTTTTTTTCAAATTTGCTTAAAAACTAAAGTTTTTAAGCTGGATACACAAATAGAGCTATGTATCCACTTTTGCTCGTTTTGAACTTTTTTAAAATATATGCTTAATTTAGTATTTTATCCAAAGACCCTTAGCTTTAATCACATTGGCAATACGCCTAGGCATACTCTCCACTAATTTTTCAATATGGGCGTGGGGAATTTTGCTCCACTCCGCCTGAACCCGGCACCAAAGGTCATCCTGTGTCATATTTGGAAAGTCGTTTTTTAAGCAAAGCCCATAAATTTTCTATAGGGTTTAGGTCTGGACTTTGTGCTGGCCACTCCATGATCAAAAATTTTTGACTGCCGAGCCAAGTCTTGACAATTTTCGCTTTGTGCTTGGGGTCATTGTCCTGCTGAAATATGACTTCTTCTTCGGGATACGCACTATCATCAACAAAATCTGGTAGGTTGGTCTTCAGAATATTTAGATAGCCTTCCTTTTTCATAATTCCATCTATTTTAACCAATGGGCCGATGTTCCACCATGTGAAGCAGCCCCATACCATCAGTCCACCTCCACCATGCTTCATGGTCATTTTGACCTGATGCTTTTGCAGCTTCTCGTTTCTACGATGCCAATAAT
This sequence comes from Drosophila antonietae, assembly GCA_030914385.1. NCBI lineage: Eukaryota > Metazoa > Arthropoda > Insecta > Diptera > Drosophilidae > Drosophila > Drosophila antonietae. Next base: position 19,218 of record JAUESO010000541.1, on the reverse strand, counting down.
ATTCCTTTCCGTCACTCTGGTAACGGTTTATTTTGGTCTCATCTGACCAAATAACCCTCTTCCAGTCGTCTATGCTCCAATTTTTTTTATCTTTGCAGAATTTGAGGCGAGCTGCAATATTTTTATCCGATAATTGTGGTTTCTTCTGCTTTATTGACGCTTGAAGTCCAATTCTGTGAAGAGCTCGTCGTGCAGTCCACTCACTAACGGGCTTGTTAATAGCGATTGAGGCTTCCTTTGGTGTTGTCTTTGGGTTAGTGATCATGAGATGCTCCATAGCTCTAGCATCTCTGTCCGTTTAAGAGTTTTGGGCGAGATTTTGCTTGCTCAGGAGCAGTAATATTTCGCCGTTTTCGAACTTGAAGCACTGTTCGGTGACAAATTCCCAATGATTTTGCAATTGCTCGTGCAGAAACATTGTTTTTTGTCATTTCAATAATTTTATTTTCTAAAACTAGCGATATTTTCTTCATTTTTGTTCGAAAATGCTTGCTTCAAATTATTAGTCAAATAATTACACAAATCTATCTCACAACTACTCGAGTTAGCTTTATTTGTAATGAAAATAGCTTTCTTAAAGTTCTACGAATTGTAATATACTCATTTTTGTGGGAATACCCATTTTTTAACCAATAAACCAGTGTTGCAAAGTAAGTTAAACCAAACGAGCAAAAGTGGATACATAGCTCTATTTGTGTATCCAGCTTAAAAACTTTAGTTTTTAAGCAAATTTGAAAAAAACCTTTTGTGTTCCTTATTAAAATATATCTAATAAATCTAAATCCAAAAATTCGGATCGATTAAAGCTTTTTTTAAGTTTTTACAGGCATTTTAACGTCAACTTGGCCAACATGTATCCACACGTGCTCGCCACTGTACGTACTAAAAAACCCCTATCTACTCATTCCAATTCTTACATACTACCAATCAATGTGAAGCGGTTCATCCGCTGAGCAAATTCTTACATACTACAAAAAATACACTACGACACTTACGTACTAAAAAAAGCCCTATCTACTAATTCCAGTTCATATATACTACTAATCTTACATACTACAAAAATACACTACGACACTTACGTACTAAAAAAAGCCCTATCTGCTAATTCCAGTTCTTATATAAATTAGAAAATCTTTAAGTCTTTTAATTAAAAAAAACCATCATTTATTTCTGAGAGTTGAATTAGAACTAACTTAAGAGCGATTTACAATGTTTTAATGAAACCTATGTTATGCCGGCGTCGCTGCTGACGTCGCTGCGCCTGTTGCTACCGCTGATGTCGTGCCTTGCTGCTATTGGTTGGTGATCGCCATTGGTCAATGCTGCCGCCGTGGAGTTGCACTTGTTGTGCAATTCGCAGGGGGTCGTCTTGCATCCGTTGGTCCCACGGTTAATGGCCTAAAGAGTGCGCGATCAGCGCACGTGGCCTTTGCCTCGTTCCCTCTGTAGTCTGCACCGAATGGGTGGTGCATTTTTGGGTGTCCAGTTACTGTCGCCGGTCACACGGTGGGGTTGCTGATAATGTTGGGTCAGCTTGCTTTGGCTCTTACGCAACTTATGTTGTTTGGCTAAGTTGCTTATGTGTTGCTGCATATATTGTTGTTGTTTTATTTGGGTTTGACATACAGGGTGTTAACTCTTCCCCCTTTAAATGCGACCGTCCTCGGTTGCTACGTAAACTCCTGCTGGTGTGCTGTCGGTAACCATTTGTTTGTTGTCTAGAGTCTTTCTTTTGATTCTTTTAACGAGTTCGATGAATACTCCCATTATAATTAATAATAGGATGCTGAGTGACGTGTAGCCGATAGTAGCCTGCACAGTCTCTTCGTCTCCGAGTTTCTCCAGAATTTTGGTGTTGTTGGTATTTAGCTCTTTTACCATTTGTAGTGATAAAACTTCGTCCAGCTTGGTTTTCTCTGCTGTTAATTGGAACACTGGGGGTTCTGGCTCCGCGGCTCGTACCTCTTCCGTTTTGTAGGTCGTTTCGCCGATCCTTACTGTAGAGTTGCGGTATTGTATAAGGAATGTGCCTTGGAGTTTATATGTTTTGTCATCCAGTGTGACTGATCCGTTGAATCCGTTCAGCAAGAGGGTACCCGGAAGTATTTCTTCGAAGTCCGGAACGTGTTGATTGTTTATAATGGTGCATTCAGGTTTTTTAAGATTAAGCAGGGCATATAGACAGGTATCATTACTTAGATTTAATAGTTTATCTCTATTACATATTGTTCTTTCATTGTGATTTTCACAAGGTTCTTTTATTGCAAATGTTTCATTATTGTTACATTCTATTAAATTCTCGAATTTTATGTCATTTATGATTTTGCCATTTTTTACTGCTTTAACTTTAAGAGTTTTACATTTGTCTGTACTAATCATGGGAAGTACTTATAATATAAATTAAATTTTTTCCATTTGTGGCTAGTTTTACTTCGGCAAATTCTAAGAGTTCTTCTATGTTAAAAAACAGATTATTTTCTTTTGTAAAAATTTCTTCGATTACTTTAGTTTCTACTACTGAAAAAATGAATGAATTAATAGTATTTGTTTTTGCCCATGTTATTGCTAGTAGGATATTAGTTATTTCTTCTTTTACTAGTTGAATTTTGTATTTTAGGACATTTGCTTTTTGGTTAATAACCTCTTCTGAATTTTGCGTTAATTTGATGATTTTATTAGTAATATTACCTAATTCATTAATTTTTTCGTTTATTAAACGATTAATAATAACTTGCTTATTATTGTTTTCCAATTGTTCGTTTATCTTATTTATTAAAATTTGATGATCATGTTGATCTGGGTTTCCTGCCAACCATTTCCATGCTGTTCCTATAGCTTCAATAGCTCTTTTAAATTTGAGTTGAGGTCTAAGTCTTCTCAAGTCGTTTTTGATTTGGGATAATTCATACGAAATGAATGGGTGAAGGGAATGATCTGTAGGAAGTGAGTGTAGTGATTCGTTCAATGATGAGTAAATTTCACTGTATTTGTCTAGATCAAATATATGGATGATTTTGAAAGTGCTGTCTTGTTTGGCTGCCATCCTGTGACTATTGAGATGATTTGCGAATTGGAATAGTCGAGAACAGTGGTTATCCCCAAGCATGTTGGTAAAATGATCCTGTAAGTTAAGTTCGAATATTATTTTTGTGAACTGTTTTGCCTGAAACTGTTTTAATAGTTGAATTCATGTTTTCTGCTACTATTTCTTTTTTGTATCTGGGTGTGAGTTTTGAGCCTAAACGTTTATTGATTTTAACATGGATTATATCTCCTGGTTCGTAGTTTCTCATTTCATTCTTGTTCTTATTATGGTATTCTAGATCGGCTTTTTGTTTGGCTAGGATTTTGGTCTGATATTATTTTTCTATTTTCTGCTGTTTTCTCTGGATTGTTAGGAACTGCTGTGCCAAGGAACGTATCAATTGGTTTTTTTTCCGGTTACTGAGTGGTAAGAAGTATTGTATTCTTGTACTGCCTTAAAAAGTGTGTCTGTAAAGCTCATATCTGTGTTGTCTTTTTTTAAACATGTCATTATTTCTGATAAGTGGAGTGGAATCTTTCTATTTGGCCATTACTTGTTGAATTATAGGGTGGTGTTGTGTGTATTTGGATACCAAGTTGATCTTGTAGCAAGAATTTTATTGAAGCTGAATCTAGAGCTTTTTCGTTATCAATTATGATAACTTTCGGCATGCCGAATGCTATTAGTATTTCTCTAAGCGGAATTTTTATATCTTCTGCAGCTCTAGATTTTCGGACTTTGACTTGAACGTATTTAGAGAATTTATCAATGCTAGTTAATATGGTGTTTTTTTCTGTCATGTAGATATCAATGTGAACGATTTCGCCTGGAAATTTTGGAATTGGTGTTGCTTGAATTTCGGAATTTGGGGGGTGTCTGTCGTATTTTGACTCTTTGCATGTCAAACATGATTTAACGATTTCTTTAACTTTTTTAGATAGTTGTGGGAAAAATGATTTTTCTAAAATTTGCGCTTTATTTTCAAAAGCGTTCCTATGAGCTCGTGTGTGTTCCTGAGTAATTATTTCGTTCTGTATATTTATGTCGGTGACGTCCTCTATTTTTCTCTGAGTGTATCTAATTTTATAAGAGGAGAAATGGGTTGGGTAGAATTCCTGTATTTTTCCCATAATATGTTCGGGAGTAAACAGCCCGTTAACAATTCTTGGGTCAAGTCGTTCTTTGAAGATGTCGATTAGCTCTTGTTCTGTATAGTGTGGTCGAGTTACTATGTGTCTGTGATATGTGGGGAATGGTGTTTGAAATTGGTAATCAGATTTTTCGCCAATTAATATAAAAATTTGATTTTTAAGCACATTGATGGGAACTTCTATTGAAGGGATTAAGTTGTGCGATGAGCTTTCATCGCTCATGATTGTAGCTTCGATACTGTGGCTTTCAATTACTGGATTCCTTGACAATGCGTCTGCTACTACGTTAGTGGTGAAAGTCAATTTTTGGTCTATTGTCTTTGTGTGACTGTCGGACATGTGTTCGGTTCGACTTTTTATGTTGTTAATCGCTTGCGCGGGTAATTGTCTAATTCGAATTTTAGTTTTAGTGTTTACTATCAGAATATCATTTCGCACATCTATAACAACGTTAAGTTGTTTCATTGTATCGTTGCCTAAGATACCATGAAAAGTTTTTAGTGTAGGTAGTACGAAAAATTTTATTGGGGTGTCGTTGAGACTAAACAGGTTAAGAAAAATATGATGTGTGATAGCTATCTGTCCGGCAATTGTGTTGGCAAAGAATGTGTCTTGATTTTTTTTTGGATGTGTTGCAAAAGATGGTTGGATATAGTTCTGATTAGAGCCTGTGTCAATGAGGAAATTCAATAATTTGCCGTCCCTCGTTTTACACTGAAAATATGGCAACGAGGAACGATTTAGACTAAAAAATTTATGTCCGAGGTATCTGTTATTTGATTACCATCATTTGGAGAGGTTTCACCTTCATATGGTAGATCAGTAATACCATGCTCTTCTATAGCGGTGTTGTAACTTTGTTCGTTCATGTAACTCGAATAAGCTTCCGAGTAAGCTTCGGCGTATGCAGTTGCATAGTCGTCGGCTTCGTTGATGACCTGTTCGTTCGTGTTTGGTCCTTGGACTTCCCCTGTGTTTATATGGAATTGTCGTTGAAATTTATTTGGGGTTTGTTCTATTCTATCAGATAAAGGTCTTTTTATAGCGTTTTGATTATTATCTGGCCTGTTCATGTAGTTAATATCCATTGGTTGTACAGCGGGTTGTGGTTTAGGGGCTATTGGTCTTGGTGGTGCATTAAAGAAGTGTTGCGGTTGTTGAAATAGTTGCCTTTGAATATTTTGAGGTTGCGAAAAATTGGGTTTTGCTGAGTAGTATAAATTGGGGTTGAAATTGGTCCTATTCACGACAGGTGGATTATTAGAGCGGAATGGTTGTTGGGTAATTTTGGGTTGTTGATAATTCCGCGCTGGTAGAGTGGGTGGTTTAACGGAATGTACGGAGTTCCGTATGGATTGATTCTCTATTAATCGACACAAATGTAGCGCATGCTGTAGATCTGTTGGCTCTTTAATAGCTAACAATCTAGGTAAATCTCCATTGAGACCCCTTATGAAAGTATCTAGGGCCTTATCTCTGTAGATCTTGGTGAGCACTCTAAGTGTTTCTAAAGATGAATCATGGTTGTTTATTTGATTCAGAATTAGAGACAGGTGATAATAGACGGTTTGGTAGAACTCGTCTGTTGATTGTCCACGTTGATTGAGCGTGTACAATTGATATTCCAATGTCTTAAGATCTCTGCGGTCAGCAAAATGATCTGAAAGACAGTGAGATATAGCCTTCCAGTTTAATGGAGTATTATATGCCTCCAAAACGGCATCGGCTTCGCCAACTATTTTGCTACGTACAACCAATAAAATCCCGTAATGTTTTGGCATTCCTTGTGTAGCAGAATATGCTTCGAATATCCTATCTACACTTTTACGCCATGACGTAAATTCGGTTCTTTTTCCAGAGAAATCTTTTAAAATTTTACAACGTCCGGTAATCTATCTAGTTCGTTAATCTGTCCCATATATTGGGGTAGAATAGTTTGGTCCTCTTCTATTTTGCGATCTATATCTCTGTTAAGCATTTCACGACCTTTTTCTGACAAAATTTTCCTAACATATCTTTCTACAGTGTTTTCTATACATCATTGAGTTAAGTCTTGGTTTGTCGTTGACTTTGAACTGGTCGATGGAGAATTGTCGTCTGGGGGTGGCATGTTGAGTTGAGAAAATGCTCGTGTAAGGTTATCAATGGTTTGGGATAGGTTAGGACAGGTTTTATCGAAAGTGAAAATTTTGTTTGATTTTATGAGGAATCTTATCCCCTAATTTTTCTTGTAGTGCAGATAGGAAAAATGGGGGTGGTATGGCTTGGAAATTTTCTTAATTTACTTTTGAGTTTGTTTGGTGTGTTTGATTAATTAGTTTTCTTAAACTATTCGTTTTTAAATTGTTTGTTCTTTTGTATTCAAGTTTTTCTTGACTGATTTTTTAAATTGTTTACTATGTTCGATTAATTATTTTCCTTAAAATATTAATTTTTCAAAATGTTTGGTGCATTTCTAATGCTTAATTTTCTTACGATATTATTCTTTTTTCTTGTATTCTTGTATTTAATATTTTTGAATAAAACTTAATTTCTATGCTTATAATATTATTTTCCACATTGGTGCTTCCTACGCTGATGTCCCGGATTATTCCCTTTTGTCCAATCCCACGTTGGGCACGATGAAGATTTGTGACTCGAGATCCTGTCGGCACATACACAGTTGCGCAGTACTCTACGAACGGAATCTATAGAGTTGAAGCACTTTATTTTATTATTATTTTTTTAATTGTTTCACGATAGTGAAAATACACAGTTTACTCCGTTTATATAGACACAATCTTCGACGAGAACGCTGTAGCTGTCGTGCAGGTACTTTTGGTAGTTCGCCCGAATGTTCTTTGTTTAAGCGGTTGTCGCGTTCACTAAGTCGCTGGTTTAAGAGGATCTTTCGCGAACAGCAGCTAAGTAGGCGCTCTGTTTTTTCGACACGTAAACTTTTATGTGATTTTATTTTTTTGTGTTTGTTTCACGACAGTGAAAATAAACCGTTTACTCCGTTTATGTAGATACAATCTTCGACGAGAACACGTCCGAAGGATCTTTGTTTAAACGGTTGTCGCGTTCGCTAAGTCACTGGTTTAAGAGGATCTTTCGCGAACAGCAGCTAAGTAGGCGCTCTGTTTTTCGACGCGTAAACTTTTATGTGGTTTAAATTCACTGTCCCTGCTCGGGCGCCAATTAGAAAATCTTTAAGTCTTTTAATTAAAAAAAACCATCATTTATTTCTGAGAGTTGAATTAGAACTAACTTAAGAGCGATTTACAATGTTTTAATGAAACCTATGTTATGCCGGCGTCGCTGCTGACGTCGCTGCGCCTGTTGCTACCGCTGATGTCGTGCCTTGCTGCTATTGGTTGGTGATCGCCATTGGTCAATGCTGCCGCCGTGGAGTTGCACTTGTTGTGCAATTCGCAGGGGGTCGTCTTGCATCCGTTGGTCCCACGGTTAATAGCCTAAAGAGTGCGCGATCAGCGCACGTGGCCTTTGCCTCGTTCCCTCTGTAGTCTGCACCGAATGGGTGGTGCATTTTTGGGTGTCCAGTTACTGTCGCCGGTCACACGGTGGGTTGCTGATAATGTTGGGTCAGCTTGCTTTGGCTCTTACGCAACTTATGTTGTTTTGGCTAAGTTGCTTATGTGTTGCTGCATATATTGTTGTTGTTTTATTTGGGTTTGACATACAGGGTGTTAACTTATATACTGCTGATCAATGTGAGGCGGTTCATCCGATGAGCCGCCTTACAACATACACACACTCAAATGTAAACCTATTGTCAAGTAAAATGCAATGTTAAATGAGAAACGAGGATTAAGCAAATGCAAAACTTAATTTAGAGCAAAGTAAATTACACAAATAAATTTAATGAAACTATAAATACAAATAAAGGCTTATTAAGACCCAGTCAATGTGCTTGACATGATCTACTTTTTTACATTATTACGTCGTTAACGTTCCCTATTTGCTCCCTCTATACATCGTCTATGGCTCTCTGAAATAAGGTTGAAGCGTTTTCCAGGCCGAAGGGGAGTCGGCAGAACTCATATTTGCCGTCATTTACAGAGAAAGCCGTTTGTCTCTGTCCCTTTCCACCAATGCGATTTGGTAGAATCCTGACTTTAGGTCTAATGTAGTGAAAAACTGGGCCTTACCTAGTTCGACAGTATTGTCGAGATTGCAGATATAGGATATTTGTCATTCATTGTTTTTTTATTAATTTTCCTGAATTCAATTACCTTTCTTTTCGCGCTCTGCTAACCGTGCAGTTGCTGCCGTGGCTTGGGCTGAATTTTGGACGCTTGTAACTCTATTTCTATATGAACGATCGTCATGAAACTTTCGAAATATATTAAGAGCACCCAAATGTATCTATTTGCCAAATTGCCCCCAATGGGCGTAGATATATCCGCCATAGCTTTTTGAACTTGGGTTGTCACCGCGAGTATACATTCCTAATTGCAACTCTCTAGCTCATCATCTAGTATGATTACTAGCCTATGGGCGCAAGAGTTTTCCGATTTGCCACTCCCCTAGTGGGCGGATCATATATGAGTATATGTTCCAAATTTCAATAGAGAGTATAAAAAAAAAAAAATAAAAAAAAAAACTAGTAGCTACTTCTAATACATCTGCTATGCTAATATTTGTAAATTGCTTAATGGCCATCTCCTGAACATCAATGTTGTTTAGCATTGCAGGAGTGATCAAGTTTACTTTCGAAGGGGTTATAGCAAGAATTCAATTTTGAAAATCTGATATGAACATTCTGTTTTTAGCCAAAATAGTTTCATATACATAAATGGTCAATGTCGGTTTGGTCCGCTTTATTTATTGAATTAAGTAATTTTGTCAGTTCGTTGAGTCGAGATTAAAATTTTGAATTTAATTCTATTTGTTCGTTTTCGGAGTTTATTAATTGGTTTTGTCTACATTTAATCTGTTCCCAGTCGACAACGTCAGGAGTCCCTGCTATCACCTTAAAGGCTGCCCTTAACAGGTTAATGCTACGGGTCATTCTATGGTTTATTTTAAGCGTTCTAATTAGCATCTCTATATGTCCTTTATATATTGTTGTTTGAATAATTCTATCATCTGTCTGGTTTCGCCCACGTAAGTCTCGTACGATGACACGTTTGTCGTGTGTTCTAGGTATCCGTATTCGTTCCAAATAGTAACGTCTCCGTCAGTTACAGGTATGTAGTAGTCGTGAGTTTAAAGATTGCGTTCGAAAAGGTCATTAGAAGTGTCACTATATACTATATACTATACTACCCTGAAATGGAAAACTAATTTTAATTATTGGTAGCTTACTCTCTAAGATTGTCCTTATGGACCACCCTCCCTTTAATAAGAACTGTCGATCAAGGGTGTGCTTCTACTATGCCTTCAACGCATATTGGTGTCAGCTTATTACCTAAGCGACTGCTTGATTTTACCCATGCTTTATCTCATACTTCATACTCTTTGTTCGTTCTATTTATATGTTTATCTATGAATAGTTATATCGTATTCTATTGTGGAAAGAAGAATCAGGTCGACGATTTCGCTTATTTGTTTGTCTAATTTCATACAGCACGCAGTTTCTGCTAAGGTGATGTGGAACCAACATTTGCAGTTTGTTATTCTTGCTACCTGCGCTATTCAGTAGTTTGTCTATTTTGTATGGTTTGAATTGTAGAGTGACTGTCAAATGAGCCTCTACGACTTGTAGCAGTCATTTTGGCAATAATAAGAACATAGTGTATTCTGACATTGTCAATACATATTAATTTCCAGATCCACTTAAATCGTTTATAGCCCGTTCAAAAATGTTTTGGGGGCTATGTTACTAAATTAGTTATAGTAATTTTTATTTATTGAACATGTATAAAAAGAAATGCATGTGTATGCATATAAACATACATGCCATATGCATGGGGCAAGTAGATTTGACAGTCTACAAGGCCGAACAAATTTAAGACCGTTCCCACAATTCTAAGGCCGAGGTCCACAAGAATAACAAACTGCAAATGTTGATCCATGCAATTGCTACAGACAGCAAAAGTTTCGCACACAGTCACATAACTGCTCATTCATGTAGCAAGAAGCAGTAAATGTGTGTGTACATGCTCATCGCGAAAAAGTAATGCTTATGCACATCAGCGCTTTCATACCCTTCCCAAAAATCTTTACGAAAACACAAAATTTTGCATGAGCATGGCAAAGCCGTTTAAAACTTCGGCATACTCTTACTAAGAAAGGCAGATGGGATCGTCGCGAATCGCCACTCGCTAACAAATTTCAATTTTTGTGGGCTGCTGGCTTTTGCTCGCATAGAGTGAGAGTGAGAGAGAAAAAATAGAGAGGGAGAGTAAAGTAAAATAGCGCATAGAAAATGCTCATATGAAAATATGACCATGCCGGTTGAGCGCTTGCACCGCAATGAATTCGTTGGATCATATTTTGACTGCCCGAGCCTGAATTGCCCAAACCGAAAAAATACGAAGTTGAGTGGTCCCTAGGCTCATATTCTGGTGCGTGAAAAAAGTTTGTTCTAGTTGTCCAGTCTATGTGTTGTATGGTTAGTGCTAGAGCTTAGACAGCGGCTAAGAGATCGAAAGGGATACTCGACAAAACATCTGTGAACTTGTGTGCATGGAATTAATTTTACCGTTCCAGTGACTTTTTTCTGTCTGTCACTGTGTGTCTACCAATCTGTTCCTCTACTGTATGCAGATTCAGATCTCGATGTAGGGTAGAGCCGCGCACATACCAGGGGCAGTTCGTAATTTGCCGCATAGCTCGGTTTTGAAGGACCTGTATGCGCTTATAGTTACTTTTTGCAGCTATTCCCCAAATCTGCACACCATAGAGCCAAATCGGAGCCACACAGTGGACGTAGACTGCTCTCTTCACTCTTAGTGACATGGTGCTTCTTCTGTTGATCAGCCACCGCAGCTGTTGCATGCGTTGCCCATATCTCCTGGTCGCAGCTTTAATATGAGGACCAAATGTTAAACGCTTGTCCAGAGTGATGCCAAGGTACTTTGCCTGTGATGGTTGGTCCAATATTACTCCGTCTATTCATATAGGCGGAGTGTGGTTGATGAGTGTTTTTAGTGTAAAACATGGGTTGGTGGTCTTCCGTGGATTTATTTTTAAGTTCCACCTTTTGCACCAATCAGCCAGTGCCTTTAGGTAGTTTTCAACTCCAATAGCAGCTTCGATGCGACATTTGGAGCTGTAAAGCACTGCGATGTCGTCTGCGTATGTAGCAAGTAGAGCTTTGCTGGGAGTCTCCATGTGGTCTTCGCTAGGGGAAGGTAAATCTGCAGTATATATTGAGTAAAGCAGTGGCCCTAATACGCTACCTGTGGAACTCCAGCTCTCATCTGGCAAGGAGTCGAGTAAATGCTCCTGACTCTAACCATAAATTTTCTGTCTTCCAGGTACGATTGTAAGACCCCGAAATATGGTGCTGGGAAGAGCTGTTTAATTTTGCAGAGAAGCCCCATATGCCAGACTCTATCGAATGCTTGCTGCATGTCAACAAATACCGCATTGCAGTATTCCAGATCGTCAAATGCCTGTAGAATGTGTTTCGCTAGTCTGTGATCCTGCTCCACCGTTCCATGTCCCTCCCGAAAGCCAAATTGGTGTTCCGGTAATATGCGACATTCCCTGATTATACAACCAAGTCGATTAGCTATAAGTTTCTCCCATACTTTTGACAATGACGACAAGAGACTTATTGGCCGGTACGACTCAGGGTCATCCTCTGGTTTTCCAGGCTTGTGGATCATTATTATAGTTGCCATTTTCCACTGTTTAGGGAAGGACTGCACCCTCAGTATAGCATTGAATATTAGAGCCATATAGATGATCGCCCGAGTAGGTAGGGCTTTTAGAGTTGCATTGCACACTCTGTCATAACCAGGTGCTTTCTTCATCGGCATGGACTTTATGACTTCAGCAATTTCCTCAGCCCTAACTGCCTTAATAGGTAAGGACATTTGAAGAGGTGTCTGCAGACTATCAGTAGTTTCTTGGATCTGGTCATCAGTGGCAAATTCGTAATGATTAAACCTAGTATCTAAATGATTCGCAAGCGAGTTAGCTTGTTCTTCTTCGTTCTTGGCGAGATCACCGCTAGGACATCGGATTGGTACCTGTCTGAACGGTTGACTCTTAAGTGACTTAGTACACCTCCATAGCGAGTACCCAGCATCAACTGTATAATCATAGGAAGCCAGTTTCTGCTCGAAGAAGTTACTTCTAAGTTCCTTTAATACATTTCGTAGTTGCCTAGCAGCCCGGTTCCATAAAATTCGGTCCCATGGGTCCTGCGATCTGATTGCGCGTCTTCGGAGTCTTCTTTTCTGAGTCAGAAGCCCCCTGGCTTCTCTTGTTAGTCGAATTCCATAGGTGTTACCTATCTGGATTTCAGAAGGTGTTGAGGCAGCAGCAGCCGTATAAATGCTGTCAGTGAAGCTATCGACAGCCATCTCAATGTCTTCACCAGAGCTTAGCGTGGTGTTCAGCTGAATTGAGCTCTCCAAGTGTTGCCTAAAGACAAGCAGGTCCGTGTGCTTGGTGATTAGAGGACGGCGTGTGTTAGCAATTATGCCTTCTGTGTCAATACTAATGACAAGGGCCAGATGATCAGAGTCTAGACCCCAGCTCTGGGTTATGGTTGCTCGAGAATCCGCTATTCCATGGTACAAGGCAAAGTCTATACAAGAGGGTGTGTGGTGAGGCACATATGGGTACCTGGTTGGTGATCCAGTAGCAAGGATCCTAGAGCCAGTAACTGAGATGGCTTCTGCTAGCTCGCGTCCCCTAGGTGAGTTGTAGGTGTCTCCCTACAACCAATGATGGGCATTCCAGTCACCACCAACTAAATATCTTTGACCGCATGCGCGGAGTGTGTTGATGAAGTGGCTTTCCTCAATCCTGACTCTTGGAGGGCAGTATATGGCGCTGAACTCCACATCTCCCAGGGCCGTAGCTACTTTTACTGATGCCATTTGTATGTTACGAGTCTCAATAACTCTTTGAGGGAAGTGGCGAAGAGTGGTCCTCACCAATACCGCCGCTCCGCCAACGCTGTTATTATTACGTGATGGTCTGAAGGCTGGGTAGCATGCATACCCATATATTTTTATAGTCTCTCCACGCTTCATCCTGATCTCCGTCAGAAGAAGAATGTCGACGCTGTTGTTGTGTACGAAGAGTTTAACTTCTTTTGCTTTTAATAAAATGCCGTTAGTATTCCAGATAAGAACCTTTAGTGGATTCATTGCGAACCTGCAACGTTAGCTTCAAACTGAAGATTTAGTCTATCTCCAGCCCAATCCTTAATCATGTTCGTCAAATCAAGTATTATTCTCTCAAGCTTTTCAATACGTTGGTTTACTCGCCTGTTATGTTGCTGCTGCTGCAACCACACAAGAAACTGCTGTTGTTGTTGTTGTTGATAGAGCTGCTGTTGCCACTGCTGAAACTGTTCCTGCTGTTGTTGCAATACTGCCTGGAATTCATAAGGGCTATGTTGCAGATTATTCAAATCTTGTTGCTGAGGAATTTGATGTCCCAGAGGATTTTGGAGACGGTCCTGTGTAGATCCATCCTTGCAATGTGTTGTAAAAGCATTTCTTTTTGCTATTGCAGCATAAGAGACTTCTGTATTGCTTCCGATGCCTAACGATGGCTGATGCTGAGTTAGTTGCGGCTGTTGATGTGTTGTCTGTCTGATAACCTTTTGTTTACGTTCAGATCTCAAGATAGGAAATTGCTGATGCGCTGTAGCCAGTGTGGTAGAGAAAGCGTGATTCTGTGCATTCGAAGGCACGTGTCTTGGTCTATTTGAATTATTTTCCCTCCTAGTAGGTCCCATAGATCGGCGAAGGAATTCTTGATACCATTCACATCCTTTATAGCTGGCCATGTGGCTGCCAGAGCAGTGTATGCATTTCGGCTGAGCATCTGGAGGACGTATGCAGTGTATTGTTTGATGGTTTTCCCCACACCGGGCACAATTGGGCTGTCGGCGGCAGTATTTGGCAGTGTGTCCATAATCCTGGCATCGACGACATTGTGCAATTTCACTAGTTTTTCGCATTCTTTCGATTCTGATTTTTTGGCGGCAAAGAGTCTTAGCTTGGTAAATATCGTTAATATTTTTACAAGGCTTAATATTAATGAAAAAAATATTAAGTTTTTCGTCTTTATTTGTTCTTGATTTTGGATTATGGATATGAAGAACTTCGTATCCCAGCCTTTTAAAATCGGCAATGATATCTTTATTTAGAGTACTGTTGTGTCGATCTCTTACAACTATTCTGTGCGGCCTTTCTGACTGCATTTGATATGTGTGGAATTCTATTCCAGTTTCTTCCAATCGATCCACAATGGCTCTGTAGGTGTCACTGTCGTTAGGGAAGATTCTTACCGTTTCTCCTTGATTAGTTTTGACAATAACGTTATTCAGGTTTGTCACTTCACTTATAAGCTCAAAAAGGTCATTTAAGTTGCTTATATTGAGAACAATTTGAGGTGGTTTTGTAGGTCTCTTATCCTGCTTATCACTGGGGGATAGTTCTGGCTGAGTATTTAGTGTTTGATGATGTTCATTTATGTTATTGTTGTGTACGACTGTATCTGCAAGCATCGTATCTACCTCTTCCTCTTCATCGCTAGAGATGTCCATGTCGAGAGTGGAAAATCTATTGTTGGAATTTGCTTGTCGGCTTGTAGTTGGGGGATCATGCAGATTTGAGCATCACTCTTTCGTTTGGACTTGGAATTAGTTGACATAGGCTTGTCATTTTTCCTTTTACTTGACCGCCGATTTTGTGAGTTCAACAATCTTTCGACAGCGCTAGAAATTTTTGCTATAGGGTTATTTTTACTTATTGTAAGGCAGGTGCTACTTATTGTAGTAGTTGCCATTGTATAATTAGTGATGCTGGAGGTACTGGTAAATGTTACTGTTGTTGTTGTTGTGCAGTTGCTTTGGTTAGTGGTGTGTGATGATCGTTGGATTTCTGAGTTACACTCACTCGAATCGCTGAAGGTAGCTTTCCTGCTATTAAGAGCATTTTCTCGTGATCAATTGACTTATTACTAAGCCGAGAGTCTGAGATAATATTCTCATCCATTGTTATAATTGTTTTTTATTTTGTTTTATGGTGTTAGTTTCGTATACCCCTAAAAGTATACTACACCAACTGTTATCGTGGACATGCACCAGTTAGTTTGAGCGTTCTTGTAAATTGCTCAACTGTTTAGTGCAGTTGGGACAGTCATCTGATTTGATTGTGGCGGCCGGCCGGAGCCCACTTCGCAAATGTTTTTGAATCACCAAGGTTTCTGTCCAATTTCTCTTTTTCACGGTCACCGTGTCTTGGCCGAGACACTGTAATATCAATACACCACCAATATATGGTTTGATTAATTGTGTGTGTTCAAATCACTCAAACTACTTCAATTAAAGTTTGTTTCCTCTGAACACGTGTGTGCCTGCCATAGTGTTGAATAACGATTCTGTTCCAGTGACTGGAAGTATTTTTAAGGTATATAAGCACTAGGATTTTAAGAAATAAACAGTTAAACTTTTATACCCTGAGCCCATTGAAAATGGGAAATCAGGGTATAATGGTTTTGTTAAAAGTATGTAACAGGCACAAGGAGGCGTGGCAAACCCCATAAAGTATATATATTACTGACGGAGCACATTAACTTGTTCCAGTTGTCCAGTCTATGTGTTGTATGGCTAGTGATCCAACAAAATAGGTGTTGATCTGTTACGATTTTTCGGTTTGAATACATGCACAACAATATGTGGAGGCCAAAATTTGGGATCACATATTGTTCAAGCATGACATGCCACTTATATATAAATATTAAACATAGGCAATAGTCGATAGCCTGCGCGCTATCTGACGCCAAACAATAAACATGTCATCCCTTTACTGCGGCAACCAACGCAGCAAGTAATAACAAGTAAGAAAACTCTAGTCGAGAGTGCTCGACTAGATAATACCCTGAACCCAATTTTAATAAAATAAAAAAATAATCTATACTGTGGTTTGGTTTTTTGTAATTATCTTGAAAATGCATCAATTTTAGTGCTGAAAATGGCAAAAACTTCTTTATTTTGACAAATAGTTCATTATATTGCTTTTGATTAGTAATAAAATTAATCCGTTTTCAAGATAATTACAAAAAACCAGTGTCGAACGTGACAAAAAGTTGACTTTTCTGGAGAATTACCCATATGGATAAATCAGAAAGTATACATAAGAATGTATGCGTGTAACGTTCAAAATGTACATATGTACATGTATATATACATTGCATTGCCAAAAAAAAATAATAGATGGCGCTTATATTAGTTGAAATTCGAAAAATATTATATTATTAAATATCATTAAAAATAGACCCAACAAATAGACGTTCCTCGATTAACAGGCATTACCTTAATTAACACAGACACTTCATAATTGTAAAGGAAATATATCAATGCCACTCGAAGCTGTAATAGCCATAGTAAATAAGTTCACTGCTAAGCGCCATCTATCAAGTTAAAATTTTTAGTGTAGCATGGTACACTAGTTTGAATGTACATGTGTGCATACATACATGTATAGGAAAACCGCAGATGTCACGTGCTTTTGTTATTTGGGCAGACTTTTATTTTTGTTCATTATTTTCTGTTGACTTAACGGAATAAAATATAATTGAAACAAAAACACTTTCAGAAATGATGCTATTAAATATTGAAATTAAAAAAAACGCACTTATTCACAATTAGTTAAACTACTAACTGACTTTCAAGGTATCAAATACAAAGGAATAAATAATAAGAAAGAAAGAAATAATAATAAAAAAAAAAAATTAAAAATAAGAAATTATAAAAGGCTTAGGCGAGACTAGAACCTGCGACACCCTAACATTCGGTGCATCTGTCTAGCCATCTACACCACGGCTCACTTAAACAGCAGAGTAGCGAAAACGAATGAAATTCGCCATATACGAAAGAACACTAAAGCAGTGGCTGAAAATACAAATACAATTCAAAGACAATGCTAACGCAATTCCAAAACAATTGTGATTCTTAGAATTTGCACGCATAGCAACATAGAAAACGGCCCAAGATTTTTTGTGTGTATATGTGCACACGCATACGAAAATTGATTTGCATTGCTCAACGTTGCTTGCATTTATTTCCATTGTTATTTTAATTGTTTTAAAATTTTTAAAATATATAATGGAATGTAATGAGAGTTTCAGCATGATCTACATATTCTATTTGACATTTTAGGTTTTTTTTTTTAGAAATAATAACTCTTTTGACTTTACATGCACAAATACATATGTATGTATGTATGTACGATTGCAGCCACACGCTGATCTACGCTTGCACACATATACATACATACATACATACATATATATGTACATATGTATGTATGTATGTATGTATGTATATGTGCGCCCGCAATGCGTCTTGCTTTGTCGCTGCCTTGCTTGCTGCGCCACATGGGTTTTGATGAGAAAACTTTATAGACTAATAATTCTGTTTCTAGATGGACAATCGTATTGATATGTTCAGATTAAGATTATGATATTCATATCTATATGCTAAACCAAACTGCATGTCTCTAGTATTTGAAATGAATTTTTTACACATTTGGGGGTGTGGGGGCGAATCGGGGACCGGAATCCAAAATCTGACAAAAACCGAAATTGTATTAAATTGGTATCTATATATATGCAGAAGACTTGGAGACTCTAACTCTAAAGATGAATTAGCTAGAATTTTATAACTGGTTCCCGATAATTTCAGTTATCGATAACTAAGCAAATATACAAGTTATCGAATTTCTGAAACAAACTCGTACTGCGCGCTCAATATACGGACCTAACACAAAAAGAATGAACTTTCTAGCTTTTGTATCTTCGGAAATCGACGCGTTCAAACATACGGACAGACAGACAGACGGACAGACGGACAGACGGACATGGCTATATCAACTTTTCTCGTCACCCTGATCAAGAATATATATACTTTATGGGGTCTGCCACGCCTCCTTCTGCCTGTTACATACTTTTAACAAAACCATTATACCCTGATTTCCCATTTTCAATGGGTTCAGGGTATAAAAATGTAACGCGAGACGTGAGAACGGCTTAGCGATCGAAAAGGGACACTTGACAAACATCTGTGCACTTGTGTGCATGGAATTAATTGTAGACTTCCAGTGCCTGGAAGTATTTTTAAGGTATATAAGCACTAGGATTTTAAGAAATAAACAGTTTAATTTTTGAATTCGGTAAATGTGGAGTGTTTTCATTTCGACTCTCTAACACATATAGTTGTGAAATATTCAACCAGTACATTTAACTTTAACGAAGAAATTTCTCGAGGAGTCGAAAAATTAAACTTTAATATAGAGACATTCGATATAGATACATTCTTAGAGCAAATATATGAAGATATTGTTTCACATGTTGTATCCGACGAAAGACTAGATAAAAAAAACTTGCTTCTGAGGAGCGTATTAGTATTCTCTGTTTCAACAACCACAAGGTGAGGGAAGAGCAAGCGAGTTGGGGACGACGTTAGTACAGGAATCAAACAACAAGGAATCAAAGATTGAGATTCAGGCTGTCGAAATCATATTTGTTTAATATATGTATGTATCTTCAGCAGCTACCAAGTTACTGGATAACTGCTAAGAAATATTACTCAATTTATAAAATTGAACCCTCACAGCATTATACATCTTGGAAAAATTAATTTGTTTTTCCAAGCAATTCGGACAAGACCAACGTAAGCCACCACAACCAATTTAGGCAGTGGACATAATCTTATCGTAGTCCCGCCCAGTAAGGCCAGCGCATTTAGTATACATAAAGTACCATAGTCAGCAATTTACAATTTGGGCCTGTGCAGGTCAACTGCCTCTCTAAAAGTGCATGCCTTTTTTCAGCAACTCATATTGGCAATTGGGGTTTAAAAGAAATGAAATGGAGAGAACAAGTAACAAAATGAATAAT